>APFE031585649.1:35516-54850 GCA_000404065.3 Pinus taeda | reverse complement strand
AGACCAAGTGCAAAAATGTCAGCCTCACAAAAGCTAACAGAAGCTAAGATAAATGGCATGGAATCTAAGATAAAGGGCGTGGAAGCTAAGATGGACAATTGGAAGACAGATTTGAAGACAAACATGGACGATTTGAAGACAGATTTGAAGACATACATGGATGAATTGAAGATAAATATGAATAAGTTGCTACAAGAAATGGTCACTTATATGGTTGTAGCTGTAGGAATACCCAATCAATTTCGTGGGTGAGATATATGAGAAAACTTGCGGAGTAGCAATGATCTCTCCTCTATTCCGCATTATTGCCAATTTATTCATGGAATATTTTGAAACAAAAGCCCTAAAAAGTGCACCCTTAAAACCCAAATTATGGAAAAGGCTTGTGGACGACACCTTCATCATATGGCCACATGGACATGAAACATTAGAAACTTTTAAACAACATTTAAATAGTCTTTCTTCATCTATAAAATTCACTATGGAAGTAGAAGTTAATGATAGCTTTCCTTTTCTTGACATCCTCATCTCCCAAAATTCAGATGGTTCCATATCTCACCAAGTTTACTGGAAGAATACCCATACCGAACAATATCTTCATGCCACTTCTCACCTTCATCCCAACCAAAAATTAGGGATTCTAAACACTCTTGTAACAAGAGTTGTGTGAATATCTGATAAAGAGCACTTAGATAAGGAGAAATCCCATCTCATAAATGTGTTCTTGAAAAATGGATACAAACAAAATCAAGCAATCAAGGCTCTGAATAAAGCTACCAAAGAAACTTGTCACAAAATAAAAATTTGGATAACTACATTAGGAAAGTGACCTTCCGTACATTCTTGGGACCACTGACAAAATTCCACATATACTAAAAAAACATAGAATCTTGACTACCTTCAAACATGTGAATACCATACGTAGCTTCCTGAATTCTATTAAGGATCCCATTGACCCTAAATATTAAAAAGGTGTTTATTTGATTCCATGTTCTTGTGAAATTCCATATGTTGGGGAGACTGGTTGATCCATCAATACTTATATCCTAGAACATTTTGCAAACATAAAACACAATCGATCAAAAAAATTTGCACTTGCAAAGCATTCAGACAAAACCAAACATCATATTTGCATTGAGAATACCTGCAACCTTGCTAAAATTGATCACTACCCCCACAAAAAATTTAGAGAGACCATTGAAATCAATAAACATACAAAAAATCTCAATATAGATGAAGGATGGATCATAAGTGAAAATTGGATTCCCACATTAACATCTAAATCCATATCTTCCCGAACCTCCTGAACATAAGTCATATTTATCATTAATTCTCTCCATAAATTTATTTAGTATCTAATATTCCTTTCACAAATATATATCCTAATATTGCTAAAATACTAATTATTTAATATTTTAATATTAAAAATAATATTTAGCTATTTCTTACAACATAGAAAGCAAATCACATTTAAATTAACAACATTTACACTTCATTATTTCTATGAATATATTAACAAATAGATTAATTCATCCATTGAAAATCATGATTATTATCATTTATACCTACATATCTCTCCACTTCCAAGAGTTTTATTATACTACAATCATAATCACTTTCATTTATATTATTGCGGCATTAAAACAATTAATATTCTTTCACTTGGGGGAAATTTTCATAATCATATAAAAAAACCAAAAATAAATATACTTATTTTATAAGATTACTAGAATATTGATTCCAGTTTTCCATCAATTCCTTGTGTACTCTTGAAAAATTCACATAAAATGTGGGTTCAAACGTGGAATTTTCTCCAACAATCAACATAAATGCAAATGAATCCAATAAATTTCATTTGGCACAAGAGCTAACTTACATAAATCTAAATCTGAAAAAATGTATAAGTTTTTATTTAATGATATTAATAAATAGATTTAAAAAATCTTTGCATTTAATTTATTTAATATATTTTAACTTATATTATAAAGTCAGAACTTCAAGAATAAGAATAAAGTGTTATGGGAATTTTTAAGCATTATAACTTAGGTCAAAATCTATAAATTTAATAATAATAATAACAATTATTTATTCACTTATTCACTTACTCCTTTTTGTAATAATTAAATCTACAATAAGGATATACGTTTAGTTGGAAAAGCATGATATAAATGAGTGTGATTAATGTTGTAGCATAGGTATGGTAAGAGAAAAACCAAATGCAATTTACAAGGAAATAAAAAAGGTATGTGACCTTTGAAGAAGTATGCAAAAGTAGAACGTGGAGCCTTCTAATCATGTAGAAAACTTTCCTTTGATCTGTGAGTGATACATTAGAATAAGTTAAAAGTTTCCATTGATCTAAAGCTCTAATCGACTTTTCAAGAATATGGATTAATTTAGAATTGGACAAAATGCAATGGCTCTAATCGACTTTTCAAGAATATGGATTAATTTAGAATTGGACAAAATGTATTTCATCATTATTGAAGTTTGGATCATGGTGGAATCGTGATAATCTTTGAAAACTCTATTAGATTCATATTAAAGTTGTTTTTGAAAAGAGGGTCTTTTGGTTAAAAGATGAACTTATTGTGTTGAATGTCCCTTGATCCTATCCCCTCATTCATGCAGCCAGCCCACTTGTTCGCAAGATTATCTCCTTTGCATTCATAATTAATGATAATATTCAACATTATGTGGCTTTCCTTCATCGTTTTCGGGTTTATGCCCTAGTTCTCCATTGCTCCCACCAATGCAAATTCACTCTGTAACCAAAGCCATTGTTATTGCATTGTTGTTTCTCTCATAGTCATGAGGGTTGACCTAGTCCTTGCGACTAAGCCACCCCTTCTCTCCCAGTTTATGTGACCTCCTTTACGTCTTTTCTGAGTTATGTATTTATGCCAAGTGGAGCTTCACCTAACTCATTCCCAACAAATAAATCCTAATGCTTGGGTAGCAAGACTCAACTTCATTCATGTAGCCAACCCACTTGTTCACAAGCTTACCATCCTTGCATGCATAATTAATGACGACCTACAACATTAGGTGGTTTTCCTTCATCGTTTTCAGGTTTATGTCATGGTTCTCCGTTGCTCCCCCCGATACAACTTCACCTTGTTACCATAGCCATTGTCATCGCCTTTTTGTTTCCCTCTCGGCCTTGGGGGCCGACCTAGTCCTCACAACTATATCACCCCTTTTCTCTGAATTTATGTGACCTCTTTTACAACTCCTTTGAGCTCTGTATCTACGTTGAGAGGAGGGCTACTAAAATCAATATAGCTTCACCGAACTCATTCCCAGGGAAGAACTCTCAGCCCTTATGTAACAGGACTCAATTCACAGCTCAATTGTAAGCACAACAACCTCCAACAATACTCTTCAACAAGGGCAACTTCATTATACCAGCAACATAAATCTTGGTTTTAGCTAGTCATATGAGGCCTAACTTTAGGTACCACTAAATCATGTTCCAATCAACAATTGGCTTCTTAATCATTTTTATATTGCTTAGTTCCCTATATGCTCTAGGAGCCACCACGTTTTTCTACCACCCTTGCTCTCATTGTGCATAAGATTGGTGCACTCCATCAATTATCTCTCATAATCCACCATATAGACAAGAATTATACCTTACTTTTCACCTTAGATGCACATCCCTACGCCCCTCATTTTATACTCTTTATCTGGGCTATGTGTCACCGTTGCTCACCCTCTTTCGACTCTGAGTTGTCATTTCTTTAGCCTCTGGCAGTTTCAAACCTCATTGGGCATCCCTATCAGACATATTGCTTACCCACATCCACTGAGCATGCCCTCAGAACGAATGCAAAGCCACAGGGGCTCCTTCAGCCAGGATGTCAGCAACATTTGGGCTCAATACCATGAGTTTTCTGCAGCCAAATGATTATGAGCCATCACACCAAAAAAAAAATCAGCTAAATTTAAACAGGGCTTCCACCACTGCCATGAAGGAACATAATAAGTTCACTGATGCAGATATCCTTACGTCAATCATTGAGTAAATCCCATATCTAGGTCACACTCACGGAAGACAAAATCAATATATTTGTACTATCAATCTTTAATAGCCTTACTAGGATAGGTGTTGGAAGAGACACATGAAATCCATCATGAGATTTTCCACCAACGTAATGACATCATCACCGAGGACCAAGACCAATCCATGGAGCACAAAGATCTAGCTATGTGATTGGAACACATTGAAACTATTCTACTTAGAGGCAAGGGGCCCACCTCTCCAAGCACACTTGCAGTTCCAATAGATGTCTCCATATCAACTTGACCTCCATGCAACTACAATGTCATCATCAACCCTTTCTCACAATTTTCTTACGCTCCTAGTTTCTTATTTCCATATGCAACAAGGTTGCTTTTATGTTTTGCATATTATTTTGTTGTTGTTGTAGATATCATGGCAGTCAAAAAAAAATATCGACATTGATGAAACAACATAAAAACATTATTTTTTGTTGTTGTCTAAAATCGTTTTCTTCTACCGAAGGTCTCGTTTCCCAAGTGGCAGACCATGGCGGAAGCAAGGCTTATATGATTGCAAATGATGACTCTCTTTGATTAATTACTAGAACCAGTAGTTTGAAAAATACAAAAACTTATTATGTAAAATGTGCATCCAAGGAGAATGCTTGATTGAAGTTAGGTGCACCAAGTACATGTGAGGAGTAGTGTGCATGGAAGGGGCATGAAAATGTGTGTGCAAGATGACGATGTGATGTGATAAAGGAAGTGCACCAACGGTCGATGAAAGGTCATTATTGAAGTTAAATTAATGAATGAATTTGAAGAGGTTTGGAGGAAGCTAAATGGTTAGGTAGAAGCTCAAAATTCATGATAATAGATATATGAAGTTATAGAATTGAGGCTTCTGTGATCCATCATAGTTATGAAAAGAGCTTCGGCGTAAATCACATGAAAAAGACATTTGTCGACACGTTTCGAACCAACTAGTGTGGTTCATCGTCAGGACAAGATGAAGAACAGATCTGGCCTAGCAAGTTAAATAGACTGAGCAGAGACTCCAACGGCTATATAACGGCTATTTTTGACTCTAGGACCATATAACAGCTATTTTTGACTCTAGGACCTAGGTCAAAATTATATTAATAAATTTAATATTATTATTTTTATAATATTAATAATATATTGTTTTATTTCTAGAATTAAACCTTATTAGGTACGATGAATAGTATCCTAGGTAATTTCTTTAATTAAATAACTTTATGTTGTTAATAGGATAAAATTAAGGTTATTGAAAATTATTATTTGTGCGAATGAATTCTTTTAAGGAATAAATAGGGTTACTCATAAAAATCATATCTTATTAAAAATAATAACACAAGGATGTTAGGGTTAAATAAGAGTAAGGGAATAAATATGTGATTTTAATGGTAATAAGATATTAAACTATATATATGAAATGTATATTAACGGTGAGTTATCTTGTTTATTAAATATACTAATTACTTTTGAAGTAATATCATATTGTATCTTATTATAAAAGTTATTAAATGTATTAATTAATAAATTTAAGATTGAAAAGTAAATGAGGATGTTTATTAAATAATTTAATTTCATTATTGAGATACTAATATATATATATGAGTGGGTATTATTATAGTCTTATTAAGTGTTAATGAAGTTGCACAATAAGTATGTGTAATGTGGGGGGATTTTGTTTATTTTAAAAAATAATAATAATTTACTGAAATATGTTGTGGGATGAGGAATTAATAGAGTTGAGTTATACGCTCTATGGATAACCATGAAATTTGTTGTGGACAAATGCATCAACGCACAATAAGTATTGAGTCATTTGAAGCTCCTTATTAATCGAGTAAATGGAAATTATCAAAATGAAAACCTTGTATTAATTTTCAATTATAAGCGAAGTGTCTTTTTTGGGGACAAAAATTATAAGTATTTTTCATTAACTCTGCGCCCCATCATAGCTGGAAAAAAAGAGGGAGATTACATTTTAACCATAGGAGTGAGATCTTCTTGACAAGAAGAGAGGGGAAATTCAAAATTTACATTCAAACCTTTATATCTATTGTTTCTAGAACCAAAACTAAAGGTTTTACTACTATATATTATGTAAAACCGTCCGCAAAGGAAAATGCATTTACATGGGGTTGACATAACGTAAGCAGGGGGTTCAATGGACATTTTGTCCAAGATATCTCCAGGAGCGCTGCTAGCCGTGCTTCAATTTTCTTCATGATTTCAGCGAGCTTGATTATTTGCTTGCTATCTGCGAATAACCTCCACCTATTCCTCCATCATATCAATTTTACCTTGTTGCCTTTGTATTTCATTTTGTAAATCCAATTGGTGACATCGCAACCAACCAATGTCTTCCTTAAGTGAGGCCGATATGTTCAATTGACTGTGGAGTTCTTCTTCCAATGTCAAAATTTTGTTTGTGAGATATTTGATATGTTGTCGAAGATCAATGATATCCCCTTGTTGATACATTGGAGGATGAGGGAAAAAATCACAGTTGAAGGGACCCACTTGAGTCATTATGAGGGTGGAACCAATGTCATGAAGGAGACTAGAAGTTCCCTGCAGAAGATAGGACAAATACCAGGAGGAGCCACGAATCTCATCACAAGGCACACTTAGTATATATGTAAATGGACATGAATACCTTTGCAAAGAGGAGTTTGAGCTATAGGACAAATTTGCAAGCGAAAGAACTGTCCCAAGATTCTTCTTCTTCCCTGTATTAGAACTCTTGTGCACCTGCAACGGATAAAAGATGGATTGAGTTGAATTGACAATCCAAAGGAGGACAATTAACACTATTTGTGGAGAGCAGTTGAGAGGTAAAGACATATGAAGTCTCTCAAGCAAGCTCTCATCCAAATTTGCTTCCTAGGTTCTAGAAGAAGGGAGACTCAAACCTCGAACCCCAAAAAAGAGCTCAATCCCACCCTCCTTCTCCTTATGTTGGCTCTTTAGATCACCTATGCCATGATTTATTCTATAATCTTCTAGGTATTACGTCATGGAGCTGAGATCAACATCCATGAATGTAGGGACTAAAACCATCATCTCTCATGCAACACGAGAGATCACCAAATCAACTTCCCTAGTACGAATCCTCTTAACTTCACTCCTTTAAAGCATTTTATTAAAATATATAGATTGAAGGCATCCTTTGTCGAGCCTCAATGGATGTTGCTCATAAATTACTTTAGGATAGACATGAATGAGGTTTGCCACACAATGTGAACTATCAAAACAAGCCTACTACCTGTGTGTCCTCGGAGCTCTCTCACTCTTTGCCATTTTCATTCTCTTATTGTGGGTGGGGACGTCCACTGATGTATGATACTAATTGTCTACCTTATTCTCAACTGAGTCTGGTCCTTCCTTTTTACATGAGGTATAGTGCATATATAGTATATAAATTGAATTCATGGGATCACCATCTAGTTTATTGAGCCATTTACTTCACATTTCCCTTCTTCCAGATGGCATGCTAAATTGGCTTGAGCATCTCCCTCCTTATTCTTCCCTCGAAGGATGTCGAAAAAGGATTTGATAGGGATGGTTTCAAGGATATGATTGATTCTGCGAAGGAGGACTACAAGAAGGTTATTTTTAGCTTGAGATCTTGAGCAGAGATACCGATTGAGATGAGAGAATATCCTATAATGATGATAGAAGGGATTATTTGCTCCTTGACCAACTTAAGTCCCAAAAAGAGACCATACAACTCTGCCAAGTTGTTTGATCTCAGTCTCAAGCCCCAAGAAAACTTGAATTTAGTATATCTTTCAGAGTTTATTAAAATCCCCCCCTCCTTCCACCCCTAATTATGAGCAAAGTGTTAAATATTAAAAACGAATTCCTAACATCACTTTCGCACACTTTTACTAAAAATTGAACACATTTGTTGACAAACTATCTAAAAAACCTTTATCACTAATGTTTATGTAAGAGTTCAAGGATGTTGAACTTCAGTTGAAAACATTTATCTCTTTATGTTATAGTCATTATATTTGAGATGCTTTTTGTTTTCTCCAATAATGTAGAAATGAATATGTTGAGATGAATGCAAAGACTTGAAAAATGATATTATAAAATACTAAACTATGTATGTTTTGATTTTAACTTTAAAACAATGAATATAAAGTTATTTTCAAGGAAAACAGGGTTGAACAGTGGGTAAGTATTATTAATGTTCTTTTCAATGAGTTTAAAAAGATGTAAACCAAATCATTGTAAAAATTTAAGATTTAGGTAAGGCTCCACCTCTTTTTAAACAAGTCAAATTTGTTTAATTCAATGTTTCCACACAATTCTAGTCAAGCTAGGGTCAAAGTTCTTATATTTGGGAGTTTTTCATTTTTAGTTTTTTTATATCATTAAAAAAATGTAATTTTAGCCTCTTGTCTTGGGATTGTTTGAATAAGCATAGTTATTACATCTTTTCTCAAGGCTAAACTACCACCATTCTAGGTGTTTATAATGCTATATAAATCACAATACTTTCTACCATGTGGTTTGTTAATAGAATTTGGTTTTCAATGTAATACTCTAATGTGTTATGTTTCTTCATTTCATTCTCAATGATATTGGATGGTGATGTATGCAATCACAAACAAAGGTTGAAGTGAGGGTTACACGTGTACATTTGTACATATTCACCTGTCACCCCACCCTCATAAGAGTGGAAGAGGCCCCACCATCACCCTTATTGACAACTACCCCTACCCACATAAGAGTGGAGGAGGAAGGCCCACCACCACCCTTGTTAGCCACCACCTCAACCCCAATAAGAATGGAGGAGGGGCCCACCACCACCCTTATTGACCACCAACCCCACCCCATGTGTGTGAAAATAAAAGTGAGGGTGAAAAGAGAACATGCGCAAATAAAGATAAGTATGAAAGGATGGATGAAGATAGAAGATAGATAATGATAATAAAATGTTAAATAATGCCACACATCATTATCCTCATCTATAATTACATAAATTCACTCACCACTATTTAATATACATAAAAAAAATTAAAATATAAAATATAAAATAAAACTGGAAAACATCCTAAAATAACAAATCCATATCATAAAATGCAAATAAAAGAAAACAATATATAAAAATAAATAAGAATACACCATCTAAAAATATATATACATATTATCCGAAAATATTCACTTGTTTGAATTGTTTGTATGCCACCAATTCCCAGGAGCATGCATCCAACTAAATTCCATGACATGGAATAGAAACAAAAGGGTGACAAAGATTTGTTTAACTTTTATAAAGATAAGTCTCACACAACTCAAAAGGTGAATTAATAGTCTTTTTCATCATTGTACACACGAATTCAAAATCTGAACTAAATATTTAATTTATTTAATTATAGCTTAATTAGTAACCCTTTTATGATTTATTTTTGAAAAACTTATTTAATTATTAATATAATATTTAATATATTTTTGAAGTGCTCGTCCCTAACCTTAGCATCCAATTCAATATAAACATAGGAGCTTTGCCACCTATCATGCATGCACACCATGATTAAGATAGAAGTTTATAGTGAAAGGTCGTTGGTCTTTGAGTCATTTATAGAAATCGCTGAGAATTGCAAGTAACACCATTCCATGTTGGTGGGGATCCTTCAATCACGTGGAATGGAGAAGGAATGATTATAATGACCCTTGGGTTTATTAAATATATAATATAATGTTTTCATGGTATTCTCTACGTTTGTTCTATATTTGTTTGGTGAGGGGTAAAAAAAGTTTGGTCTCCTATCGTTTATTATCTTTATTCTTTAAACTTTTCTTTTCCCATCTTAGGCAACTAGTTCTGTGTTGTTTCAACATTGTATAGAAATCCTTACCGGGTCATATAGAAGGAATTGGTGCTTTGGTCGTTGAGGTAGAGATGGTTTCTCTCGTTGCTAGGGTGACAGGTACCCCTCCAGAGGGGTACCTCCATGTGGGGAGGGCACTTTAGTAGTTCCTCTTCATGAGTAAGTATGAGAGTTTGTCAATGTCGTATGGGAAGAAGTTTGGTGAGTAGGAAATCTAAGAGGAGTAAGGGGAGTATGTATGGATTGATTTTCAAATTGGAGAATTAGATTTTCAATACAAGGAACACCAAAGCGCGAGAAACAAAATATTAGAATATGATACTTATACTAGTATATGAAAGTTATTAGGAAAGATGTTGATGGAGAGGATTTAAGTCAAAGAAGAAATTCTACTACAATTGGATGAAACTCAACTCCAACTGAAGGATCTTAGTGCTAGATTGCTAGCTCTAGCACAGTCGGGAAACAATCACCATGCTACAAATTGTGACTCCAAGGCTTTTGCATCAGGTAGATCATTCCCTCCACGAGGTGCTCCCTACCATGTAATAGATTAGTCACTAATATTTTCTATATCTTTAATCTTTGAATTTGCGATAGATAAAGTCTCTATTTTTTTTTTGTGATACTAGCTCCTTTGAACACTCGGACTTCTTTTTTGTCATGATTTTGATATTAAACATATCTTAAACATTATACATTATGATTAAAAAAATATTTCAATATTGTTGTTATGGTTTTCTGTTACAAGGCTAACAACATTAGTAATTTGTATACTTTTATTAATTAAATTTTAATGAAACTTTATATATCTATCTATCTGTATATATATAATTATTTTTTTTTGTTAAGCTTGGCACGACCATTCCATTTTCTATTAAACAAAGGCAAGTTTACACCACAAAGATTGACCAGGTGGCCTCAACTTGCCCCGAAGGGAAACTAAGTTTGTTAGGCACTTGTCAACATTGTAAGCCATCCAAAAACGTTAAAGTCTTAATCTCTCTAGCCAAACTAGATATGTATATGTTTCATGTTCATACACTACATAACTATCTAAATTGATATTTACATCATAGAAATTAAAAGTTATCCGCATAAAACAAAAATATGCATGAGTAAGGGTCTATTCCTTCTGCTCTTTCGAGGCAGATTCAACAGGTGTCGGATCCTTGGCGGATGCCCCAGGCATGTCATTCAGTTCCAATATTCAAGGGATGTGGCGATCAATTCTATCCAGTCTGATGTCTTGTTTATGCAACTAGAAAAGGATTTTATGCAAATCCTGCTTGTAACTCAACATACCTTGGAGTGTCATTGTCATTCCCACATAAATCTGTTCCATTGCTTTTCCTAATAAACTCTTCATTAACCAATACAAGTAAAGAGTTTGCTTAAACTGTGTAATTCTTCCTCAGGTATTGCCCGGATCCAGGGCTAAGGTCCTCCAATTGTCCATTTCTTCCTCTATCTCATTGCCTTGTTTTATTTCTTGCTCCCACTCTTCTAACAGTTTCTGGATTCCTGCATCCATCCTGTCACAATAAGCCTCTGTCGCCTTAGTGATTAGGTGTTCTACCGACTTCCTGCCCCTGCGCGGCTCCTACATGTTGGGCTCCTTTTCTTTCCTAGGTGTCGGGCCTCTCCTGCCACGACCGTGTCCCCTCACAGCACAAGCCATGACCAACTTACCTGAATCCTAGTGACAACAACAGTTTGTTAAACCAAGACACAACATTGTAGTTTAGACTCTTTTCTGAATTGTTCTGCCATCGCTATGTTCCACCCCCTGCTTCTCCTCTCCTCTTGCTCTCTCGACCTCAGAGCTAAGGTGGTCCCTAGACCGCACCCGACCATGGGGAGGTCCATAGACCAAGCCCGTTGTCGCTCCCCTTTTCCACTCCCCATTACTTTCGTTCCCATGCGGGTCAACCTTCCCTTGCTTAAGCCATTCACGTAGTCCCCTCTTTCTCCTTGTAGTTTGCCAGGGATAACTCAAGTCTCTTTCCCCCTTTGCCCAGGGATTAATGGATTTGCCCCTTAGTTCCAACCAATTGCCTTTCCACTCAAAGTCTCTGGCCTTGCCTTTGGACCAAGAGGAATTCCAGTTAACCCAACACTTACTTTGCATACTGCTAAAATGGTTGCTTCCCATGCCTCCTACCAACTGCTTCCCCCTATCCCCTTCATCCATCTCATGCCCCTCACTCTCTCACTTGCCACAGTCAACCTCACCCCAAGCATGGTTTAAGGAACTTGGTGTATCGAAACTGAGCAACATCCAATTATCCCCCCGACGGTCATAAG
Source organism: Pinus taeda (assembly GCA_000404065.3). Classification (NCBI taxonomy): domain Eukaryota; kingdom Viridiplantae; phylum Streptophyta; class Pinopsida; order Pinales; family Pinaceae; genus Pinus; species Pinus taeda. Next base: position 42,665 of record APFE031585649.1, on the reverse strand, counting down.
CATTACCTGTCAGGTAGAGGGTATGGATACAAAACCAGGCAATTGCCAGTAATTTCCTTCCCCATTGCCACCAACAATTATCTACTCCCGAGGCCTTCTTCCTATTTACCCTCCTCTCACCCCAACAAAACCCCAACCATAACATAATTACAGTGGAGGAGCGAGGCTAAATAACATACCCGAGTTCGAATGGTGTTCGTTGTCAAGCTTGGCGTCTTTGGTTTCGTCTTCCTCCTGCACCACTACGATACCACCTTTTGCCACAAGAAAACACTCCAACAATGGACGCTTGCCTCCCTCGCATTCCTATATTCCTCACCTCACCTCCTGTCTCGCCACCTTTCCCACATCCCCAATGTGCATTCATTCCAAGGGTCGCTGCACCCATTGCCTTGAGCATGTGGAGGGCGACGGTACTAATTGTTGAGGCACCGATCATTACTATGACCAGCCTATCCCAATTGTCAGCCCACATCCCGATCGGGGTCTTGAATTACTGGGGAACTACTATCCCTGCTCTGTCTGAGGTCTTGCTCCAAAATTTCCCCCAAGGTTTTGAAGTTTTCATCCCAGGGTTGGACTGGCCACCGTTTTTCTAACGTTTCATGTTGATGATTGCATCCCCAATTGGCAAGAAAGTTTGCCCCTTTATTCCCCTCTCTTCTGACATGTTTGACGTGGATGTAGTCAAACTTAGGAATTATTAAAAAACATAATATATAAAATTTTTCATATAACAAAATAATCAAAATATAAAAATAATATTTATTATATTATAAAAATAAAGAGAATATCAAAAACATAATTAAATTTAAATTTAAAGAAAAATGGTTATCCAATAAAAAAATTAGGAAGTAAAATAAAATTAAGATATTGTCAATTGGATTTATTTTGGGTGTTTGGGAGGAATGATTGTTATCCTCCCACCGAGGTTCAATTCCCGTGGGTAACATGATGAATGAATACTCCCTCAAGGATGGGAACACACATATTCCTAGTATGGAATATAAAGATATTTTCCACCTAAAAAAAAATAAGATCTACCCTAATTTAAAAGATATGTGTAAAGAATAAATTTAACATTGCTAAAATAAAATAAAATAAACATGAGTTCTATAGTGAAACTAGTGGTTGAACAGTTCTCAAAACATTGTGTGACAAAAGAATTGGTCATCATTAATGATGATTAACATTTGGTATTACCTATATGGTTTATCATACCTTAAGAAGGAAAATATTAATAATAATATTTATTTAACATTTTATTTCTATGCTAAAAAAGAAGTGAGAGAAGTGTTCCTAGATCACCATAGTTTTGTTGTCTTAAAAGGTCAAGAAGGTTGGTAGTGTGACAAATATTTTGAAAATTAGATTGAATGTGAGTATAAGATGGACAATCTAAGACAAAGTGTTTTTCATCTTTAGTCCTCTTAGGATTTCATAGGTGACAAACTCTTTCATCCCATGGCACTTTGGGAATTGACCAATGCACAATTTCACTCTGATGCTCGCGAGAATTAGTTCTTATCTTGGTAATGTTCATTTTTTTTAATACTAGTCAAGACAAAAAAATAATTTTGGTTTTTGAGCTTACGGTTGATCATCTCCTTATAATATTGCATATTCCTTTTTCCTTCTACCTCTTTATTTCCCCATAGTTTCCCCTTAAATTTGGATGTAATAATATTTTTAATATTATCTAGATTAAGAAAGATGTTCTTCTCCTTTATTCCCCGATGTTCCAGCCAAGACTAGGCATCCTTATGGCACCCTCGCTTGAGTTGAGGGTGGAGATTTTTCCTAGAGTTAGAAGCAATTTTAGGAAACCTCTTGGAATCCATGTTGTATAACTTCTTCTTATACATAAGATACCCAGTCGTAGCCATGTTTTCAATGGGGAAAAGGTTTGATGTAATAAAGAGGGTAGGGTAGGGAGCATTTCCTTTAATATTGAGGTTGTAGGTTATAAATTACTTTTGGATCTATTCAATCTTCCTACATGACTCTCAAGATATACTACAACACCAAACCTCACATCCATATAAAATAACAAGAGTGACGAGAGTCTCAAAGAGGAGTTGTTTTCATCCCAAATCCAAATATCTATCGACTTACAATTGTTTTCAAGCCCATAGTAAGTTTTCCAACCTCCATTTATCATTTTCTCAATTCCAATTGAGCTTATGATGGATGTCGATTCCCAACTATTTGTACGGAGGAATTTCCTCCAAGGTGTTGTTATCATAAATGAAAGTACCATAAATGATGTTTTGGATTTACTTATCATGACTTTAGTTTTGTCAGTATTAATAGCCATACCCATCTTAGAGCAGAAATCTTGGAGGATTCTCAATTGCTTGCCAAGATCGTAATGTTTCCTGGCCAAAAGAACAACATCGTCAACATAAAGGAGAATATTATGACCATACCAGATAGTGTGGGGCGAACACATCCTACATCTTCCAAACACTCTTCTAGCTTATCAATGTATATACCCAAAATGGAAGGGGATAAGGGACACCCTTGCTTGACTCTGGTATTTCATTTAATTTTTTCGACCAACCCTCAATGGTCTGAAGCTCAACAATAACATTCTCATACAACCTTGTCACAATAACCCTCAACTCGATAGGAAAATTTATCTCTTCTAGCCTCTTTCCATAGTTGTTATAAGAATGGTGTCAAAAGCTTTTTTATAATAATAATATGTTGTTAGCGTCATGTCCAAACCAAACATTGAATTGGTGTATGAGACTCCCTTGTTTGTGGGACAAGGGACCTGCCATCATATAATGATTTGACTATTGAAGTCTAGTAACAGAGGTGTGCATACTCTACCCCTTTAGATTTGAACATGTGACCTCTTATGAGGAAACACATGCTCTTAACCATTAGGTTCGCTCAAGAGGATTGAATATGAAAAGCACTTTCTATTAAAATGTGTAGCATATGTCCAAATTAGTTGTTAACTTGAAAAGATATGTCATAATACCCATCTTAATAATCATAATCATCATAATCATCATTTTTATAAACTATATGTAGTAATATTATATAAAAAAGTTGTATTTTTTTTTTAATAAATAGCCCATGTGGGGCAGCTCAAGTACTATGTAAACTATGAAATCCAAGGTTCAAATCCCACGTGGGTCAAAAAAAATAATAATAATAACAAAAGTCAAGTCAACTATCCTTAAAGCATAAACTCTTTCTCTCTTTGTAGATTTTTTAGGCTTAACATAATTTATTGATGGAAAAGTCCTAAAATCTATGAATATCAAGTGATGGAAAAGTCCTAAAATCTATGAATATCAAGTTATAGTTTCATATTTGATCTCTTTTTGTATAAAGGCAATGATAGCAAGGTTATGCTTGGAGATTTCCAATTAAAAAAAAACTAGCAATTGTTGTAAGTTTTCAAAATTTTGGTAGGAAAGTAGTATATAGATAAAAGGTCTCAAATGATCAATGTTAATGAAATCCTGTCTATACAAACTGTAATGAGTTTTTTTTTAAATGCGACTTGTGAAGTCCTTATTGGACCGTATATAAATGCAAAATTTTAAATATAATTTCTTTTGAAAAAATAACAAAATTGAACCATTGATTTAAAAAGAATCTATCATTTCCCCAAGGAGGGTACCCAAGAGCAAGCATTTCCTCCCACCTTGAAATGATGACAATACAATTGAAAGAAGGTTGCAACTCCCACCTTAGCTAGCACAATGCATGCGCTCCGATCATATCATCAGTAACGACACAAATTGGTATAAGGGGAGACATCATTTGAGCCTTGTGGGAGGAATAAGAGAGTACGTGAGGTCTCAGTTGGAATTCACAATGAATCATCTCCATGCTTGGACCATAATTGGGATTTTATTTGCATTATCATTGTGCATGTAGGAATCCCACCATGGGGATGTCCACTAAACAATTAAATATCTCTAAGCGTTCACACATAATTCAACCGTCTTGGCATACTAAACTCCAATTGCCATTTTGGTTTATCTCAAACAAGTCTAATTACTTCTTTTGGCCTCTAAATTATTTGCATGTCAATGCTAAGTTTCTTGGCATTAGCATTGCTCTCAAAGTTGATCATGCCACAAATTGTTGGAGTTGTGTTTTTATACACAAACTTCTCCTCATCAGCCTCCATCAGAGCTCTTGAACTTAGCCTCTCCGTGGATGTATCTCTACAACTGGTAATGGTTCTCTCTATTCAATTTTGTTTCTTCTTTATTTCTTTTTGTAGAGGTATGTTAAATTGTGGGCTCATTGGTTTTCATGTTCATATATTTTTCCTGGGTTTTATGGCAAGGATCCATTTTTTGTGCCCTTCATTCTTCTATCGATTCTCACCTTCTCTTAGTGTATATTATCCACTTGTGTCCTTTGTTCATTATTTTACATTGTGTATCTCTCCTTTCCACCTCAGATTTCCTCTTTCTTGGGCTTACTTGGATCTTCGTCTGGGCCTTCCCTTGCGACTTTGGACTAGCCTCTAGCAATTTTCACCTTTTAAGATCTCCACATCACTCTCCTTCAATCTCTTCGGCTACTTCTTCTAGGTTATACCTATCTCACCTTAGCTCCTCTCCCACTTGGTCCTCCCTCCACGCCACCTCTAACACTTGTGTTTTGTTTCCCTGTCCTTTTGCTTTTAGACTTCTATTTCATGCAGTTATGCCTCACGTCAAACTAACGACTAGACACAAAGGGGGTAGGTAGGGGTGCTCATTTGTCTTTGCCCGGATGGATCGCTATGTTGCCTCCACCTCCCAGCTCCGTGCTCAAGCCCAAGCTCATGACTCCATGGATTGATACCAAGAAATTATTTCAGAACTAGTCTAGAAATAAAATGAACAAGTGGAACCCAAAGTTTGATATGTCTAACACTTCATTCCAAACCCCCATGTTGATGTTGCTACTTGTGACTGGGTTCTGGTCATGGTTTTCTTAGTATATGCAAACAATCAATGTTTGCTAGCACACCAAAATTCATATGGAGATAATACTCACTATTATATACACACTTAACAAGAGAATTCAATTGGATTGGTAGAGATAGAGGAAAAAATTGACCGTATATATCACAAATTGATTATTCAGGCCGGGAGATAAGTTAACATCTCCTTTTCCTCAGATGAGGATAGTGATCAACTGTTGTAGATGCTTGGAGGCCCTAACCACTAGTTTTTATGATTTATTGGTTTTTTGTTTACATCTGTAACGATCTTTTTGTTTTTCCATGTTGCATCATGTAAAAGTTTGGTACAACCAACCTATTTATATAAGTCTGTTTACAAGATGCTCCAGATAGACAAGGTCTTAATAATCTCAAAACTTTGAACTTATGTTACTAGTCTAGTTTTCCCACGGGCATACCAACAATAAATAATATTGGTCCATGTAATCCTTTGCTAAGTACCTACATACTAAGATTAAAAATAAAATAAAATAAAATAAATAAATAAAAAATAATCATTTAATAAGACCCGTCAAAATAAGTTTTATAAACTATCAATTATCTCGAATATATAAGAAACAAAGGCTTTTCGACTCAATATGAAATTAAAAAAAAAAACACACAAACAAAATCAAATTATGATAAATGGCTCAAAACCTTGTCAACGTTGCTAAGATATGATTGAGTTATACAGATTAAACAACTTAAACTCAAGTTTTTTAAAATCTCTACCAAATTTTGGTTAAAATTAACCAAAAAAAGTGTAAAAACCGTTTCGTCTATAAGTTAGACTACGTTATAGTATTCAAAATAATTAAGGATAAAAAATTAAGACTAAATAATAATAATAAAATTAATAATTTAAAATCAATAAATATTATAAATTTTTCCCGGATCTGGGTGTTAATACTGCCCTAAATGGCATTCATGCGCACTTAAGACGCATGAGGCCGCCACCTGCTGCGCAGCATGGAGCCCCAGAAACAGATTGGAAGCGGGAAGAAGATTATTATGACCTTGGCATGGTGCAGGACAACGCCATTAATGGCGAGCGAAGCCCGACGCGGTCTGTGGAGAGGTATTTACAAGCGGCAATTCAGTAAATTTTTCATTATGCCTTCGACTGAAGAATACTCTGTTCGGTTTGTGGTGAGTTCAGAGGGTGAGGTCGACAGGGAGCCTCGCCTCAGAGGGGAAATTCGAGCTGGTTCTGGCTCGAATTGGCAGCCCTTCAACTCCTCCGGTGCTCCACGCTCTGGAATTCCGTTATCAGTTTGGGGTAAGTGCTTCATCCACGGCAATTTTAGTTTTTCTGGCTCTGTTTCTCGGTTCAGTGTATCCATTGTATTCTGTTCGGTTTCACAACTCGGTTCGGGGTCTTTGCATGCTCTGAGGAGCAATTCTGGTTTCCACTCTGCCTTGTTGAAAATCACTGTCCTTATTTGCACCATGAAAAAACCTGGGAAGCGCTCTCGCTCCGGGGATAAACCTGGCAGCAGCAAGCGACCCGTTGCTCGCCCTCAATCCACTCCTCTGCTCACCACCATCAACCTCACTTCTCCCCCTGAGGTTTCCCCTGCTTCTAACCCCACCCGCCATCCGATACCCATCATCGCTTTCCAATCCACCCACTTCAAATTTCAGAGCAACCTGAACCGCCCCTTGATTTCTGCCCAGATAACCATCTTGATGACAGAGGAAATCAACCAGGTCCCTCCAATATCCTGCATAGACCCTAATTCTTCCAACAACAGTGACCATTCCTCTGCCTAATTCGCCATGGCTGCAAAGAAGGAGGATGTTCCAGTGATACAGGTCAACTCGCCTTCTCCAATTCCTCCCCTGAGTGACTGCATCAACCTTTTCCTAGACCTCGATGCTGGCAACACCAACAAAGACCAGGAAGGAAACGTGGAGCATGACAAAGAGGGGCTCAGCCACGACGACGCGTGTCAGCAAGATGAGGAGACATAGGGGGAAGAGGACAGTTGAACAGTTGGCACCTGTGTTTGCACTTTTTGGTTTTTTGGAAGCCTGCTTTGGGTGTTGGCTCGGTTTTGAGAATTTCCAGACGTGGCGAATGCAATTGTCTTGGTCTCAGTACTCTCTCTCCCAGTTTCTCAGTATTCTCAGTACTCTCTTTCTCTGTTTCTTTGTAATGCCAATGAATTTGGCAGTTT
>APFE031585649.1:0-27116 GCA_000404065.3 Pinus taeda | reverse complement strand
GAGAAGTATTATGCTGTGTAATGTTACATGAATCAATCATTAATATACAGATAGTTGGGGTTTTTAGCGAGATGCTTTCCCTGGGATACATACTGTGTTAATATGTGAATTCTCTTGATGTTTTATTGTTATTGATGCTGCTATATTGATGATCAACGTAGAGGATCTTATGTATTGTGTATGTTTTCCGCAATAGTACATGATCAGGATAATCTCCATTGAATATGTGTTAAATTATTCAAAATTTCTACATCTTGTACCATTTTACCCATGAAAATACATTTCCTTCCTTAGCATCCATCCATAGATATTTACAACAACTTTTTAAAATTGAGTTGAGAATTCCCTTAGGAATCCATGACAAAGACATCCAGAACACCGAGATTGCCTCCAAAACAGATTTTATGAGAACCAACCGTCCTACACGAGAGAGATATCTAAAGCTCCAACTTTTCATATGCTTGTCAATCTTTGCCATTAGCCATAATAAAACATTTTTTTTTTATAATTATTTGGCTTCAAGTGAAAACCAAGATATTTCAACCCTTCTTCAAAAATCATAGTTCAAAAAGGGAATAGAGATTGGGCATAAAGGATCTCCTCTCTAGAACAACCCTCTACAGAAATAATTTAATTTTGAATATTGATCTCCATCCCTGTAGCTTTACTGAATAAGACTAAGGAATTTTTATGGTTGTTGTATCACGCTTGGAACCGTCACTAAACAACAACACAATTTGCACAAAGAGGAGATGAGAGAAGGAAATATATCTTGCCATCGTTTCCCCTCTCAGCTCTCCTCTTCTTTTGGCATTCCCTATGAGCTTGCTTAGCCCTTCTACTACAAGGATAAATAACAACAGGGACAAAGGGAACCCTTGGCGAAGGCCCCTTTCGGCATGGAAAAAATCTGATACAGATCCATTAATAAGGAGAACAAAAGATACATAAGTGATGAAACACATACTCTAGTTAATAAAATTGATGTCAAACCTAGATGAGTTAAAACATTCTAATGTCAATCTAACATACTCTATCATATGCCTTGTATAGATCAATTTTAATCACCATACCTTTAAGCTTTTTGACCTTAAGGCTGTGAAGGCCTTCTTGTGCAACCTCTATGGCCTCATGAATTTGTTTGTTTTCCAAAAAGGCAAACTGTTAGAGATGTGCTGAGATAAGATAGGCTTTAGACGGTTTGCAATGGTCTTTGCTATAATTTTGTAGATATAGTTGCATAGGGAAAATAGGTCTGAAATCATCAAAGGAACTTGGAGAATCAACCTGTAACCACCCCTCCCACATTTACCCCATTTCACCAGCCTGCCATGGTAAACATGAGACAAAGAGTTACTATGACATGACCTGACCTCCAAGCTTCAGTTATGGAAGTGGGGACGACATTTGGAACTTACCAACCACAAACTAACACTTAGGAGCCAAAGAACCAGGTGACCCAACCTTGAGCTAGAATTCCCTTTCAATGACATAACACCCCAACTGCATGCACAAGCCCGCATGAGTGCGGTTGTGACCCTCCAATCACAAGCACAAGCGTGCCTGAGTGAGGTTGTGAATTAAACTTCTCAGTTTAGTGCCTGCGGTCCCGAGATCTGAGCCCCAATTCCAGGCTAGCCTCCAGACCACTGCCCAAAACTTCCTGAAACTTTCCAGAGTGATAAAAGACTTGAAGACAATGCTAATCGTACCAAACTTGATCAAAGACTTGACCTAACTAGGCCTAACCATGACAATCATTTCGTCAAACATATGATGAACATGTAATATATTGGTCATGAATGCATATTTGAACATAGGAGTTTGAAAATTATCTGAGAATCACCAAGAAGGTCAAATTCCCCTTCATAATAGCTACAATATCACTTTTTAGCCAATGCATTCATTAACCATCAAATACTTATCAAATATTGAACAAGACATAGCTAGAGTACATTGCAAATACATGCTTATAACCAACACATAACCAAATTATTAACCATGAAATAACAACCATAAAATCACCATAATAACACGTACATATGCTCATAGAATAAAATAAGGAAATAATTCTTATTAACCTATGAAAAAACCAACTAAGTCAGGGACTTCCACATACCACTCGACCATAGATTAGGCAGAACCAAATATTTCTTTCTGCCAATCACCCCCATGCCATATTCCAAGCATGAATGTTGGAACTCAAAACATAAACAACCAAGGCTTCCCAAAGGTTAAACCACCTCATGCTCAAGCTACTGCAATCTCGCCAAAACCAGTCAAGAGATCACTAAGCCCAAAACAAGCTTGGATGCTTTAGGATTTCTTCACCATTACCTTGAGGAATTTTCTCCTCTCCACCCACCTATTGAGGACTTCCCGAATATTAAACCACCTCCACCCCCAACCCTTGGGAATATTCCTGAGACCACCTCAATCAGTTCCATAATGTTCCGACAATCCAAAGCTTAACCAAACCAAAGAATCTCATCACACCATGGCTATCCAGAAATGACAAGGCGAAGATGAAACCACTGTCACACCTGACAAAACCCATGCCAATGACAAAAAATGAACCAAATAAACCAATGCATGTACCATGCATTCAAAGATTAGCCAAGAAATCACGCATGTAACCTGCTACCTGCAAATCCTCCAATTGAAGCTGCTTGATCCAACCTCCCTTGCTTATTCTTTGCTTTCCTTTTCCTTCCTTTGCTTGCTTTATCCAATGCTAGAGTGCTCCAAGAATGCTCTAAGTGTGCAATAGTATATGAGAATAGAGAGAGCTCCAAAACTGAACTCACAAAATGTTATCCAACAAAAGCTGTGAACTGATCCTCATAACCTTTTTTTATCATTAAGGCCTCTAATTTCTCCAATTTCCTCTATTTTCCTTCAATTTTCCTCCTCATGAAAACATATGACCTTTCATCTCCATTTTCTCCCATTTTCCTTTATTTTCATAAATAAAATGTCAATTAATGTCTCTTTATCTTTTCCAATGCCTTTGTCAATTTCCTTAGCCATAATAAACATAAATGACACCCACTAGGATGTTTTTCCCAACATTAAGCTTGGAACACTGTCCCATGACCTTGGTCTTATTTTTGCCTTTATTAAATTTATTATATGAACTTTTAATCTGAGGTTGTTACATAGCCTTAGGAATAAGAGTTATATAGGTGGAGTTAAAAGTTTCATACATTATTCTAGTTCTTCTGCATTCCTTGACCACCTTTAACAAGTCACTTCCAACTAGATCACAAAATTCCACAAAGAATTTGTTCGACCATCCGTTCGGTCCTAGGATTTTGTCTTTTTGAAACCCATGGAGAACCTTCTCAAGCCCCCTTTCCGAGACTAGTTCCATCAATTCATGATTAGCTTCATCATCGACATATATAAAGAATAAATGAGCAATGTTTATTACTTTTGCTAAAGATGCCTCCCGCAGAGCTTTGAAAAAAGATTGGAAATGAGTTGTGCCCATCTTAGCGAGGTCTCTGAAGTTTGAGGCCCTACCGGCTTCAAGGTTTTCTAGAGCCCATATTGTATTATAAGCCCTCCTTCCCCTTGCAGACTGTTGAAAAAATATTGTGTTTTTGTCACCTACTTGGAGCCAGACCGCTCTACTTTTTAACATCCATGTTTCTTCCCTTTCTTCCAATACCCTTCTTCTGGAAGCCTCTATCTGCATAATATGTTGTTTTGAATCATTCATCACATATCCCCCATTTCTCTAATCTTTTAGTTGTTCCAATTCATATTCCACCTTCTAAAGGATCTCCTCTTCCTTCTTAACTTTTTCCTTTGCCCATTCAATAGTAGTTATTTTCAATCTATTTAGATTATCTGCAAATTGTATGGAGAAAGATTTTCCTCCTTCCTGAGAGCATTGTTTCCATTGTTCCCTAACCAACGCCTTGAATGTATCATCCTAAAGCCATGCATAGTTAAAATTAAAAGGAACCTTAGGTTTCCTTATATCTCCCTTCATTCCCAGAAAATAGGATGGTGATTAGAGCTTCCTCCTAGACCAACCCACTGGCAGAATAAAGGGATCCTATCCAAAAAAGAAGATTTAATCAGGAACCTATCAATTCTACAAGCTATCATAGCCTCCCCTACCCTTCTATTATGCCAAGTGGGTTTAGGATTTATTTGATCAACATCAGCTAAATTATGTGTATCAAGCAGATGGGAGAAAAAATATGACAATGAATCCACCATGGCATGCTCTACCCAAATCTTAGATAGGCCCAAAGAAAAATTGAGATCTCCTCCCAGTATCGTTTTATCAGTCTACATGAAATCACAATTTAATAACTTGTTCCAAAAGGTTCCTTGTCATGAAAGGGGCCATACACATTAATAATGCAAAGCTCACAAACAAGTTCATCAGTAAAAATGTCAACAACAATAACTCCCTTGCAACCCTAAGAATTAATAATTTTGGTGGATTTTTGGTTGAGTTCTAGGGCCAGTCGCCCAGATCGACGCTTCACATCCATAGCCAAAAAAACCAACAAGGAAAAATTTTCTCCAACACCCTTACAATATCCTCACCAAGGCCTAAGGATTCATAAAAGAGTATAACATCCTATTTCTTTGGCGACACCAGCTATTTTAAGGCTAGTCTTTTGGAGGGGCTAGCCCTCCCTTGACAATTAAAGGATAAACACTTCATTAGGAACCAATGACAGTTGTCTATGTCACTGTAAGAAACCATTTCAAAGAAAGTTGTTTGTTGGCTGTAATATCTTATCTAGAATACACCTTGGCCTTGGATATTTGTGACTGACATCCTCTCAGATTTATGGCAAGTTTTGAAGGTGAGGGAGTCCCCAACCCTCCTATGGTTTCTATGGATCTATGGGCCTTCAATCTAAATCTTAAGTTATATCAAGGGCCCTGATCAGATGAGGAGGAAGAGTCCTCGGTTACAAGGATAAATGAGGAAGGTTCCATACATCATAAAGTTTTGATAACCAAAGGGCAAGTGATAGAAGAAAATCATTGTTTAAAACCAAAATTACCTGTCGAAGTGTAGCAAACAGAAAGAGAAGACGATTGCATGACAAGTGAGCATATAGAATCAATAAGATTTGAGATAGAGGAGGAGGATAGAGGAGTACTCATTAAATGTACCCCATCTATGACAACTACCACTGGAGGAGGGACATTGATCCTTGTGCTATCTAACGACACCCTCAAGTCGTCCTCCATAATGACAGTTCCCGTGCCTCCTGACAACCCATGCCTAGAGTACCTCGGTGAGCCATTTCCCCCATTATCCTCGAAACTCACTATTTTTACCCAACCCATGAACTTCTTATTCCCATTGCTTCTGTGATATGGAAGTGGATAGTCATTCAAAACATGTCTCACCTCATGACATCGCCTACACCGAAACAAAACCCCTTCATAGTCCAGGATTTGTAGATGAAGAAATCATTTGTATTAGATGCTTATGCTTGCCACAAAATTCTCTCTTATATCTAAGTTGATTAGAACCCTCACAAACACATTCTTTCTGGTCTCCTCATAGGATCAATCATAGTCAATATACGAGCCCAACTTATCACCGATTGAGCGAAAAAATGTTTTGTCCACAATTGCATTGGCAATCCTGGTAGGCACACCCACACCAAACCCTCTCCAAGTTCTTCTCTCTCTGGGTCGAAAAGGGGTGACCATCTTTTCAACAGAATAGGCGCCATTTATATGTTCCATAATTTGGCGAGTACCTAACTCGCCTCAACCTCCTCCTTGAATCTGGAGGTGAACCACCCACTTGTTAAAGTGCAAACTGTTGGGAGAGGGTTAATATCTTTACCACATTCCTTCTTTTCCCACTTACTTAGGATAGTCGCAAAGTAATTTTTGCCTTTGACACAACCAACCAAAATCATTCCTGTTGTCCCCATAATGTCATCCAACCAAATCCCGTCTCCCAAAATTAGAATTTCGATCGCCTCCTTAACCCTTGCACATTTAATCTTCTTGTTCTTTCTTTGCCTCACCCCTTCCTTGAGCACACCGATGTTGGGAAATGAGTTTGACAGAGGGAAACCATACTGATAATTGACAAAACCACCCTCATGTACAAAGCGGTTTCCTTCCCCAATCCTTGAAGACACCCCAACGAACTTAATACTTTCTCTCGAGAAACTAATACTTCCCCCATCGATGTCGAAACCCTGACTCGTCTGAAATCCTCCTTGAACCTCCTTAGTTGGGGTTGCAACAAACCCCCCTTCTTCCTCTTAAATTCCCCCCCGATACCAGAAACCCTATGTCCAGACTACCAACAAAACTAGAAGCCACCACCTCCGGGCTCCGTGATTCATTCAGATTGACACAATTGACCGCAAATTGAAAAGATTCCATAATAACCCTAGGATCGCCATATTTATGGAGAAGGGAATATTTTCCATACCTGATTCTTTGATACCAAGCTTCCAACTTTCCCTGAAAAAGGGTTTCTGACTCATAATATTGTCCATACGAATAAGGGTTCACAAGTTGCTTCTTTAGTGATATCCCCTCCAACTCTAGAAGAGAAGAAAAGACCCCATGTTCTAGGGATCAAGATATCGCTTCTGACTCCATCACGAGATGTTGATGTGGAGGTTCTTTCTAGATGGACTCGAACTCGTAGGGGTTTGTTGAGTAGTCAGCCTTGTTTACATCCATGCTGCCATCTCGCCTTTAGCAGACTCCTAAACGCTTTCCTCCTTTCCGGGATATACGCTTGATCCCCTCATACCACCTTCCAAACTCAAGGTAACTTAACGCCTGAAAATGTCGCGCCCTGTTCTCCATTATGCAGACGCAAGATTTGGCCAAATGGTAGGGTTAGAAAATTAGAGCTATCATTCGTGACTGCAGTGAAATATTTTCCCTTCGAACTCAAGTCTGGGAAAACCCCATTCATGCAACCCTTTACTGACAACTACATGTTACTGTGCTAGTAGAGCACCAACCGCGAGGTTGACCCTTCTCTTTACTGTAGCCCTGCAACCACTAAAAATACCCAAAACCATGTGTCGCAGAGCAGAGCCAAGTCATATCCTTAAATATAATAATTATCTAAATATTTATATTTTTAATATTTATTGATTTAATATTAAATATTTAATTATATTTATTTATTTAGTATTAAGTTTTTACCCTTAATTATCCTTAATACTATTTCCTTTAATGTACTTATTATCTTTAATTTACTTTTTATTAAATTTGTTAATTTTTCGGACGGTTAATTTATTGAATTTATTATTTTTTTAAGTACTATTTTTTTTTAGTTTTGTCCCAGTTCTTTAATTATTTTTATATACTTGCTAAATCATATTCTCTTCATTTATGTCTTAATGATGAACCACGATTCAAAATGCCTTCGCAATTAATAAATTTGTATAATGGATAAAAAAACATATATTTAAATAATTCAATTCACAAAAGCTTTCATTCAAAAATTGACATATGGTAAAACTAAAAGTAATAATATTATTCAAAAATTGACATATGGTAAAACTAAAAATAACAATATCATCGGGATTAAAAAAAAATAGAGAATATTAAGTTATATTTTATATCATTAAAGATAAAATGAGTTAAAAAGGAATCATTTATATTACCAATTTTACAAAGTAATTTAATATGTTTTTCATTTTGTTTAGTAATTGATTTTATTATATACCAATTTTACAAATTAATTCAACATGTTTTTCGTTTTGTTTAGTAATTGATTTTATATATATAGATAATGAATATTGTTTTTTATTCTAATAGTATTTATTTTATATTTGAAATGTATATAATTGAAAAAATAAATTTGAATAACGATAAATGTTATAAATTTGTTTATTTAATTTGATATAATTTAATATTAAATTAATTTTTAAAATTTATGATAATGTTTATTAAAATTAAAATTGTTTATTGGATTTTAACAAGGTAATAGATTATTTAAAAAGTTTTCAACATTTTATTTTTATGCTTTAAAAGTATTAAGAGAATTGTTCCAAGATTATCATAGTTTTGTTGACATAAATATCAAGAAAGTTGATAGTGTAACAAATAATTTGAAATTTAGATTTGATGTGAGTATAAGCAAAGAAATTTAAGCAAAAATGATTCTCATTTTCAATCTATTTTAGTTTAACGAAGACTATTTCATCCCACAATGCTTTAGAAATTCTACTTTTATTATAGTACTCATGAGAACTTTTAACTATATATATATATATATATATATTGATTGTTGCGGAGACATATCAATGTAATTTTTTATTTTTAATTAGTTAAATCTTGTATTTGAACCATCTTAAAAAAGTTTTTGATAATTTTTTTTCTATATTATATACAAAAACAATTATATTTATATTATTTTGGATTCAACTGAGTTGAAATCGTGCAAATAAGATATCCAAAGTTCAATCCTGGTTGTGATCTAATCTAGAAGAGGAGGAAAAGTTAAAAATATATAATAATAATAATTTTAAATTTTATAAAGCAAAATTTTTTGATAAATAAATTGACTTTAAATATTATAATAGAACAATTATAATTAAATAATCTGAATACGAAGAGAAGGACATGTCATGGCCCAAAGGTATAATGGTAATGACCATAATAAACCCTATATCACTAAAGTATAAACTAACTGAGTTGTCCTTCTCTAAGTGCATATATATAATTTTAAATTCTATAAAGTAAAATATTTTTATAAATATTATTGATTTTTAAATATTATAATAAAGCCCCCAGATTGGGTGCGAGCCAGAGGGTGACCCCATCATGGCAGTTTTAATGTCAAGTACGTTGAGGGACACCACCACCACTCCCCACACGCTTGAGGCGATGGGTGCGGTGGGTCTCTGCATGCTTAAGGATATCATCACAGTGGAAGGTGATCGAGTTATTTGGTTAAGTTTTTAGTCCAGTGGCAAGTGTTCTGAGAGGGTTGTGGGTCGTTTCCGCACCCAAATGACTGTAGTGCAGCGACTTCGGTGAAGGGACCCCGCAAACAGTGAAGCACATCGTCTCCAGAAGCAACGATGGATTCTTCAACTCTAGGCGAGGGTAATCTGGTATGTAAACTGTTCCCCCCCTTATTCATGCATCCGAGTGTCTGGTTTTGGAATTGGGTTTTGCATGGGGGTAATTTGCCTGCGGGTGGGGGTAAATTGGGCTGGTGGAAGGGTTTGGCGCCGATAGTTTGGCAGTAGGATTTTATCCTCACTGGAATCACCATGGTGTTGATTAGCTATGAAATTCTGCTCTCTCGAATGGGGTTAATTGGGCTATGGGGTGGGTGTGTTAACCCTGGGGAATGCTACAGTTTGGCTTGGTTCGAAGACTAGGGGGTCTGGGATTAGGTTGCTGTCAGTTTATGCTTTACTTTTAGGGTCTTCTTTACTATGTTTTATGGTAATGACTTGGTTGGCTGGCTTTCGGGGCTTTGCACCCATGGCATGTGTCGAAGTGTCTACGAGGTTGCTGTTGAGGTGTTGTGTCACCCAGGTTATGGGAATTTTTGTAATGGTGTTGGAGCTAGCTATGATAGGCTCGAAATTTTTGCCTTTGGTCGTTATGAAAATGGGCCTCTAATTGGATGTTGGGGCTTCGCACCCATGACTGTATCGAAGCATCTACGAGGTCGTTGTCGAGGTGTTGTGTCACCCAAGCATCTATGAGGTCGTTTTTGAGGTGCTAAGTCACCTGGGTTATAGGAATTGTCATAATGGTGTTGGCGTTGTCTATGAAGAGCTCAGAATCTCTGTTTCTGGTTGTTATGCAAATGGACCTGTGACTGGCTAACTTTTAAGGTTTCACACCCACAACCTATGTCAAAGCATCTGTGAGGTCATTATTGAGGTGTTGCATCACCTTGGGTATGGGAATTGTCATAAAGGTGCGGGAGCTGGCTATAATGAGGTCAAATTTTTTGTTTTTTTGTTTTTTTTGTTTTTTTTTTTGTTTTTTTTGTTTTGTTTTGTTTTTTTTTTTTTTATTATTATTTTTTTTTTATGCAAAGGGGCTTAGGGGTTAGGGGATTGAATGTCTGGGTGGGTTAGCGAACTTCAAGTGGCTGCAGGGTCTACGAGTGGTGGAGAGGAAATGCATAATTTTAAGTCAATTACAGTTTCTTTCTCCCATGGTAGGTGCACAAAGAGATAGGCTCTCTTGGGTGCAAAGGGCTTCTAGGCTCACACCCTCACCTGCACAGGGATTTGTCAACTCCTATTTCATTACCAAGCATCAGGATTGTGTTGTGATGGCAAGAGCAGTGAAGGCTAGGGGTTGAGGCAGAAGGCCTTGGGCGGTTGAGCAAGAGGATGAGCCCGGCTCCTCGGGTGGGAGAAATGGCAGAAAACTGGTCGCCAGCCTCATTAATGACGTGACCACATCACACCGGGAGCGGGCTAGTGAAGAAATTAGAAGATTGATTGAGGAATGAGAAGTCGACCTGAACCACCAGGCGAGTGTGACAAAGATAGAGATGGAGGATTGACGCACGATGGTGTTGGACCCTGGGGATACTCGAGGGCGGGTACACATTTTAAGGAGACCCTATACCTGTATTGGATTATGAAAAGCCTCCTGGGCAAGGCCCTGGAGAAAATTTTAGCGAGCATGGCGACAACAGTGCATGACTTTCCCAACTACAAATAGGATTTCCAAAAGCTGCAATTCCAAATGCAAAAATAGCATGGAAAACTCGGCCGCATTGAGAAACACTTCCCTTGTATCTTCTCACAAACAATGCTAATTGGTTCCAATGCCAAGGATCCGGCTCCGGTCAAATCAACCTTTGCTGAGCAGGATGATTAGAGTGTTCACAGGTTTTCAATTTTGATTAGTACATATGCAGATAGATTTTACTTTTCAGTTTGAAGCCATATATGTTTATAGGCAAATAGAGTATGGGCAAGGACATGACATACAAACTTGTATAGCTTGGGTAGAAAGACTAATTACTTTTTGTTATTAGATGGCTTATCATGTGGTTAGGTGCCCAACAGAGTTGGTTTCTTGTAGGGCAAGTTGAGGTCACCTAACTTGTTTTATGTGGTTGTAACTTGCTTATTTATTAATGAAAATGGAAAGATCTACCAAGCTTACAAAAAAAAAAATATTATAATAAATCACACTGTATAAAAATTCATGCAATAAATTTTAATAACAAAAATTAAAATAACAAATAATATAGTAAAAATTAAAAACAATATTTCTCTATCACCAATTCTGACCTTTGGAATTAGTGAAATTGGTGAATTTGCAAGTAGTCCCACCAATGTATATCTACATCACTCTCTAAATATTTTAAATATAAAATAAGGCGAATTATTATTTTTCCTATGGATATCTATATCACTCTAAATATTTTAAATAGAAAGTAAGATGAATTATTACTTTTCCGATGGACTCGTTTTCTTTAGCATTGATAGCATCAACACTTACCTTTATTTAGACCTACCCTATTAGTATTCTTAGTCATCATAATGTGATATTTTTCGAGTTGTCTTTAGTGCGACTTTTTGGAAGCTTTTCCAGTGGGTTTTTCTAGTCTAATTTCTCTAAAATCCGGCAGGAATTTATTGAAATCACAAGTTTGATGGGTAAACCCTACACAATACAAGTGTCTTAGGGGTTTTTTTCAGGGTGCTGAATCCATATATACAATCAAAAAATCAGTTTGAATAACACAGATCAAGGTTTCATCTCAAAATTTTCTGCCAAATTCTGGCACTAGAAAGCCCAAAAAATTGCACTAAAGACAACTCTGATATCTTTAGTTAGCTCATATACTCTAGGAAAAAAAATTAATCAATAAAGTTATATGTCATCCATTAAGATTTTCATTTTTTTAAGTAGTTATTTATAATGAAGGGAGAGTTAATTTGTTTGTTAATATAATTTAATGAGTAATAGAAAATTCTAGATGGTCATGATTGTTTTAGTGTAATGAATTTTTTTTTGTTTTTTTTTTTTCAAGTAAAAATATTAGAAATTTGATTTTTAAATTTGTTTATTATTTTGTGGATTTTAAGGGAATGATTTTATTTTATAGAGTTTTTTTTTTTTTTTTTTTTTTTTTTTTTTTTTTTTTTTTTTTTTTTTTTTTCAATTTAAACATGGAAATCTCTTCGATCCTATTTGGATTAGACTTCCACATCACTTTATTTTCTTTTAGGGTGAGGATACCTTCAAAGCAATTGAAAACAAGTTGGGTCATTATATAAGTCATGCAAGTCTAAAGGTGGTAATAACACTTGTGCTATAATATGCATGGAAATATATCCTAATAAGTGATTGCCTGAGGCAATCCAACCTGAATTGAAGTTTTGGAGCCATCTCCAATCTCTTGATTATGAGTAGGTTCCCTTTAAATGTAATACGGTGAGTATGGACACTTTGCAAAAAATTGTTAATCATCATAGATTCTCCATCACTTTCTAATTCAAATCCAACTCCTTAGAATAATGATGAGCAAGGATTTAAGCAAGTTTCAAGAAAGAGAAAAAAATTAGGCTCCAAGGGGTTCTCAACTTTCCTCCAAGCCCCAGCCTCCCTCCATACCTGAATCTCACTCCAATAACATATTTGGAGCTTTGCAATCTGAAGAGAGAGTAAAAGAGGTTTAGGACCAAAGCCATTATCAATTCCAGAGCAATTAGAGTACAAATTCTTCAAAAGTGGATGTAATTCACATTCATGGTTCTTCATAAACTTCTTCAGGTAAGGCCTTGATGTTAGAAAAATAACATTCACCTATGAAAATTGAGAAACAAAAGGAAGATGATAATGTCCCATCATGTCCATCCATTTTAGATTTATTAAAGAAAAATTCCCACCCCTCCCCTTCTCTAGCATAAGGCAAGAAATATTGCAAAGAAAGAAATTCCACCTTTCAACAAACGCTAAACTCCCTTGGTTTTAGTGTGAGGTGCATTTTGTTTAGTTCTTGATTTGCTCTGTTTTTGTATCATTTTGTGTAAGCAATTTGTAAGAATATACTCCTATAATTAAGAAGCGGTAAGATTAATTTTTGAATGGTTTAGAGTTGGATCCCTTCATATTTTTATATTAACTGGTCCATCTTCTCTCTAAATTTATGAAGCAAATACTTTTTGTATCTCTCTTGCCCACATGTATAGCAATTTTTTCTAATTACCTTGATAGGCATATCTATTTTGGAATATGGCTTCCACAATATTAATTTAATAATCAATAATTATTAAGTGGATGGCATATATTTAACCTCCACCAAATATTTTTAGTAGTAGTCATGATAAAGGATTGAGATTTATCTCAAAGATAGTTATGTCATTTTTTCTTTTCAATATAGTTAAAATGATATCATGTCCACAAGTATCATTGAACTCTTATTGCTTATTGGTGTTTTACTATGTCTTTATTGTTAGATGTTTTTCAAATGTATATACGTTTAACTTGTTTTAACTAATGCTCAGAAGAAAATGAACGTTGCTAAGATAAGAACTAATTCTCATGAGCTTCAAAGCGAAATCAAGCTTTGGTCAATTCCCAAAATACCTTGGGATAAAAAAGAGTATGTCACCTTTGCGATACTAAGAGGATTGAAGATGAAAAACACTTTCTCTTGAATTGTGTGGCTCTTACTCACATATGTTCTAATTTTTAAAATCGTTGCCACACTACCAACCTTCTTGACTTGTTAAATAAAAAAAACTATGGTGATATAGGAATGCTTCTGTCCCTTCTTTTTTTATCATAGAAATAAAATATTAAAGAAAATAAACTAAACTCTTATTTTCTTAAAGTTTGATATACCATATTGGTCTTAATAGATATTAATGGTCATCATCATCATATTAATTCTTTTTATAATCAATAATAATAATAAATTTAAATAAACTGATATTTTGAGTTATTTTTATGATTAATTTTTTTTAACAATATAAGATGTATTTTATGCAGGTTATCGGTTTGAACCCTCAACAGATTACAATGTTACACTTTGTTTGAAGCATATATTATGTGTGGCATACTACCATAATAACTCAGCGAATAATAATACCCTATGGTCTTCATTTTCTAGCCTTGATGGTAGATTTTTTGGGGTGTACATGCCCATTAATATATTATCCCGTTACAATTACTAGCCCGTGATACTGTGGAAAGGGATCGGGCATTAAATGCCCGCTTAGCTGTAAGCTCTATAGCCATTTAAAACAGATGCGAGCGGTGCTTTCCGAACACTCAGTCTCCACCGAAAACTATATGGCTATTGAGCTTGCAGCTAAACAGACATTTAATACCCAATAGCAAGCTCGTTAGCCCTTGCCACTAGTGGTGACGTATCCTGCTGTCCAAGAAACTGACGTGGACGACTGACTCAACGTCACATGGATAGAGTACTTACAACTGCCACCGTCGCTTTAATGTGTGAGACCCCGGGTCCTCATTTTCTAAATTCATGTGAGTGGTATGTTCATGTTGAATCCTCAACAGATTATCCAATCAACGACGTAAGGATATCAGCGTATACTCAGGCTATCTTATTCACATGCGGCATTAGACTTTGTTTCAACCATATGCTTTGTAATCTAGGGCATGATCTTTTAAATTTGATAATAATGATCATTATCGTTAGCCATTGAATTTAGATAGTTAATAATGCGTACTTACGGTCTAATTGATTTTTTATAAGCAGGAAATATATCATCCTACATATCAATAAATCTAAATCTAAATTTATTCATTAGTTTAATTTATATGACATAAATTGATTGATGTACAGATTGTCATTGAATCTTACAATAAAGTCAAAAAATATAGCATAATTGGTCGTAAACATTGGTTTGTTGGTCTATATTTCAACGCTAAATACATAGAAATTTGTTTCTTACATTATTGGTTAACATTGGTTAGTTGGGTTGTAGTTCAATATGAATGAATAGAACCACGGACAAATTGCAAGAACATTTAAAAAAAATCTTATGAGTTAAGGTTTGCAAGCAGATGTGATGTACATAAAGGTCGTTGTGAATTGATTGTCAACCCGAGTCTGAGTAAATGAAGTACCAGGTTGGTTGTTTTTTTTTTAATTGCATAGAAACCAATTTTGATGTTGGTGTGTTGCTTTGCGCTCCACCTTTGTTCCATAGTTGTCTATAGGGAAGAACCACCTATTTTACATAGCCATATGCGAAAAACAAACAAAAAAATGACTCCAATTCGTTCGCTGTCAAGATCTGTGTTGTTATCTTGTGGGCTTCACATCATTGAGTTTAGGTAATAGCTAGTATTTTTTAAAAAACTTCCAAAGTTTTTGCATGGAACTGTTATTTCCTTGTTGGTGTTCTGTATTAAAAACAAGGTTTCCTCTCTATTTTGCATAGGCATCTACAAAAATATAAACAAAAAGTGATTCTGTTAATTCAAGGTGAGTTGATTGAATCTGAATTCGTTTGTTGTCAAACTTGGTGTTGTTATCTTTTGGGCTTGGTATCATTGGCTTCAGGTAATGGCTCATATTTCCTTAAAAATTCTCAATTTTTTTGAATGGAACTATTATTTCTGGGTTGGTCTTCTGTATTAAAATAAGTTTTTTTTTTTTTTTTTTGCTTCCCCCCCCTGAAATTGTTGTACGTGATTCCCATATGCTCTAGAACCATGAAGGATCCATATTTGATTGGGTTCGACTTTCTTGGACCACTGCTTGTGTTATGCATAATTTACAACTGCGAACAAAAGTATCTTCCCTAGACCTAGTGCACTGGTCTAGAACAACAAAAAGCAAATAATATAAAGTTTCCCTCAGAGAAATTGAAAGAGGCTTACTTGGGATCCGTCGCAAGCTCTTCGCTCCTCTCGACTTGTAAGCTCCAATTGTAGCTTCGATTTCTATAATTAGAACTTGCATATAAAATCAACATAAGCCAAAGATCTACGCCATTTGTGTAACATTATCCAATTACTCTTTTCATTGGATCAACAAAGAATTGAAATATATGAATGTAAACATAACATAACACATATAGGAAAATGATATACTCTTTGTATTAATATGAATAGGAGAGAGTTCACAACCAAGAATAGTAACTGATCTTATAGATATCTCCCCAAGTTGACTTGTCCTTCTTTGTCATAAAGCACACCTTAATGTCACCCTAATGCATGAAGATGATAACTCTCTTAGGTTCAAGGCAACAACATGAGGGTATGATTAGTCTCCAAAATCCAGCCTTGATGTTGTAGATGGCTGTAAATTTATAGGAGACTGTGGTAGTTTAAGAATTATTATCCATTTACCAATCTAGGCTTGATATCCACTCTTTATGGGAGGATGAGCTCAAGGGATAAGAGGTGAAATATCCAAGGAAGGATTAATAGGATTCAAAGTACTTATCCAAGGTAAATGGTTGCAACAACTCCTGGAAGCTTCTGGAAGAGGAAGCTTAGAGATTCTTTTTATTTTTCCCAAATTTCCAGAATTAGTGCACCCCCAACAAGGGACAACCTGCTATTGATCAACGATGGTGCAAAACTAAGCAACCTGCTGTTGAATGCAGGTCCCTAAAGGGCCAAGATGTGCTAGGCCTTAAAAACAATGATTTGAAGTAGTTTGACCCAGAAAATCAGGGATTTGGAAGAGTCATGCTGAGGTCTTTATGTAGGGATGATGACAAGGTGTTCATGGATGTTGATTGATCTAGTTTGTAGGCCTGTTGATCAGATGGGAAAAAATTTCCTATAATAGATTCCCCCCTAAAGCACAAAGTCAAAAACAACAATTGATGACTGAATTGCTTTACCTTGTGACAAGTTCAGATCAAGAACAATTAGTCAAGATCATCATTTGTTATAATACATTTTCATCATGACATCTTTGTTGAGGGAGGCATACCCATGCTCAACACATAAGCCAACATTACATGTACAATGATCAAAAAGTCGTGTCCACTGATGATAAAGTGTGGATCCATGATTAGATGATTGTGTGTATGATCATAACATCATGCTTTGTAATCTTGCCTTAATCCGGAAAATGCAACTCGGATGGATGGAACTAAATCTAGGGTATTCTATCTCGTTCACTGATCATCCAACATACAAGTCTAACCATGTGAATAAATGAGTTAGAGTCGAACATGGAAGACACCATCGGATTACCAACTAATGATGTAAGTCATTAATAGACGCGAGAGAAACCACTGATGATGTTAATGGTTCTCAAGGTACAAAAGTACAATCCATATGGTGTGAATGGATGAGTTGAACTCAAACACCAAACATAATCTTTTGGTTGAAGGCTAATGATGAAAACCTACCACCAAGAGCGAGGAAACTTTCCATTGGTGTAGACAAGTCCCAAGGTACTAAAGGAATAATTTCTAAGTCATGGTACTAAGCTAATGTCAACAGGAAGTGACCTGTCGCAGGAGGGCCTTGATGTATCCCCAATAAGTGACACGACACGGGTATCATGATTTGAGACAGAATGGAACTGGTTCAGGAATGGAAAACATGGAATGAAGGCTTAAGAGTATCATAATAGATGTCAACTGAATGAATTCTCTTAAACACGTCGACAACACTGAATAAAGTTGGCAACATTGGCCCAAAAAAAAAAGAGAGGCTTTGATATGGTGCAATGAACCAAAAGATAAGAAAATTTCCCAACCCAACAGCCACGGAGACGAAGTGGAAGAGTGTCATGTTCAAGAGCAACTCGTTGCCATCAATAGGTGGAGTATCCCATTTCCCCAACCATTTCTGGTCAATACCTCTTTATTTTTTAACAAGCTTGAGGAGGATAACATATGCTTGATATGTAAGTCCATCCTTCAGATGAATCCCTCTTAGTATCTTTAACGAAACCTGAGAAGGAGTGGTTCGATCCATCATGTTCAATGAGTCCATCGTTGTTTGATGCTTTTATGAGACCAATGAAAGTCTAACTTGACATCTTTTTCACGTTTAAAGAGTTTGAAAAAGAGGCAAAAAAAACTCCAAAAGTTCTTTTTCGTAGATAGTGTCTTCAGTCCAAAAAGGTAGAAAACAATACTCAAGAGAATCTCTTAGCCATGTTCAACTAAGGTATTCCTTTTTCGTAAATAGTCTATACCAGTGCGAAAAAAGGGTTAAACTTATACTGGGTAGAAGTCCTTTTATTTACTGATCCGAATTTAAACATGAACACAATAACTTACAGATATAACCATAAATACAGAGATGCAATATAAATAACACTATCTTTCATTAAATATCAAATAATGAAATATGCTTACAAACAAAATGGAAATGAGACTAGCTCAGGTGATGGTAGCTTATCTCTAAGAAGAGATGTGGTGGCTACATGCCTATGAACTAAGTTACAATGAGGCTTAAGGGCCTTTTTATTATTGAACAATAAGAGAAAACCCTAAACAACCAAAACCCTAACCCGAGGAGATGTAACACCAAGAGTTTATGGGCCTCGTTGGGGTTAGTTTGGCAACCAAGTTCCTGGGTTCGTAACTTGGTCATATTATCTCTATTTGACATGCATGATACCTAATTGTAAAGACCTCTCCGAGGACTACAACTAAAAATGCAATTTCAGTGAAATCGCTTGAAGGAATATTTCCAAAAAAAAAACGTCGTTTAGGGCCTCAAGATGGCTTCGGAAGTTGAGGACTCAAAAAATTGCCAAAAATAGTAAACTGTGCTACAATTAAATAAACTAAAAAAAACCGAAAGAAACAATGGTGGGGGTCCACGTAGAATATGCAGGTGGCCACCAATATCCACCTGGATCATTCCTACCCCTTGAGGAAGTAATGGTCTCCATTGCGTTGAGTTCCTCCATGAGATAAGGAAATTTCTATTGAACTTGGTCCCTAGTGAGCCATTTTCCTTGGTGTAGGAGTTGGCTAGATTTGATAAATCGATACAGTTGGATCTTCTATTGGCGAGTGTTCTTGATCTACGTGTCCATGATCTGATCAGTTGCAGCTTGTTTCATGCAATCTGGATTTAACTCTGTTGGTGTGAGTTGTTTTGCAATGTCAGATGTGTCCAGTAATGGTGGAAATTATGGCAAGGATTTCCACTTTGAACAATAGGTGCAGGCCAATGAATGGGGGAATACTGAGCTCAAAATCATTATCTCCCACAACCTTGGTGATGTTGTACGACCCATATCGGAGCAAGCGAATCTTGTGGTGGGGACCAGCGAGGCGCTCCTTCTGAAAATGTAGCCAAACTTTGTTGCCCACCTGGAACTTGTGTGGCATTCGATGCTAATCATGTTGTTGCTTGTACTTAGCATTGGCTTTCTCCAATATGTCATGGACCTGTTGGCAGATGTTTTGAATGTACTCAATGAAGCTATTTTCCTTGTCGTCTTCGGACTAGACATGAGCCGAATCTGCCTGAGTCGCTGCAAATGGTATG
This sequence comes from Pinus taeda, assembly GCA_000404065.3. Lineage (NCBI taxonomy): Eukaryota > Viridiplantae > Streptophyta > Pinopsida > Pinales > Pinaceae > Pinus > Pinus taeda. The sequence continues at coordinate 7,685 of APFE031585649.1, read as the reverse complement.
GCCACATCAACGGGACATAGTGGTTTGAATCCCAAGCCACCTGAAAAGGGTTGTGGCCAGTCGAGCTATGGAGAGCCTAGTTGTAGTTGTGCTGGACACAGGGGAGGCTCTCATCCCATGTGCGTGGATGCTTTGAGTTGTACATGCGCAGAATGTGTACGATCATTATGTTGACGACTTCTGTCTGGCCATCAGTTTGGGGATGGAAAGCTGTGGATTGAGTGAGCTTGGTGTTCAACATCGACCAGAGATTGGACCAAAATGTACTGAGGAACCTGCTATCCTGATCTGAGATGATAGACTATGGGATCCAAAAGTGTACCCACACTCATTCAAAGAAGAGTTTAGTAGTGGCTTCTGCTGTGATATTCTTCTTGCAAGACGCCATAATGGCCATCTTCGAGAATCTATCGAAGACCACAAAAACACAGTCATGTCCATGCTTAGTAGAAGGAAGGCCTGACATGTAATCCATGGATATGGATTCCCAAAGTCGACTAGTGGTAGGCATCTGAGTATAGAGACCTTGCTTCTTGATGGTCAGTTTGGAAATGGCGCAGACAGTGCAAGATTTGATGTACTTCCCGACATCCTGTCGAAAATTCGGCCAATAGAAATACTTCTGCAGTACTGCCACCGTTTTCTTGACCTCTAAATGCCCAGCGGCCCAACTATAGTGCACTTCCAAAATCATCTTTGAAAACTCACTTGAAGGAACACAAAGGTTTCCCAGGTGGCATAACGCAACATCCTGGAGGTGAAAATTTGGAACTTTCTGACCCTCCAAGAGCGTATGGTATGTGTGGTCGAATTCTGGGTTGCTTTTATAGAGAAGTGGCTAGTCAGAAGTCTCGTGCCCACAAGAGTTGAGCATGGTGGTTAACGCCATGATCGGTGGTCGGCTGAGGTAGTCTGCACAATTATTTGTGTTGGCCTTCTTGTACTTGATATTCAAATGGAAATGTTGTAGGTATGTCGACCACTTCTGATGGCGATCATTCTGCAACTTCCCTTGCGCCTGTATGAACTCCAGGGGTCGGTGGTCTGTGTGGATGACTATTTACTTCCTCAAAATGTATGCTTCCATTTTCGACAGGCCTGCACAATGGAATACATCTCTTTGTCATAAGTGGGATACTTCTGGATCATGTCTGAAAGTGTCTCACTGTGATATGCCACTAGGTGCCCCTATTGAGTAAGGACTGCCCCAATAGCATAGTTAGAGGCATTTGTCTCGATCTCAAATGGTTGTTACAAGTATGGTAATGTGAGCACTGGTGCAGAGCAAAGGCGGTGTTTCAACTTTTTGAATGTCTTTTGTTGAGATTCAGACCAAAATAATTTTGCTTTCGCTCATCGTTTGGTGACTTGAATCAAGGGCTAAGTGATATGAGAGAATCCGAACACAACCTGCGATAGAAATTGGAAAGACCCAGAAAGTTGCAGAGCTCCGTCAGAGTGGTTGGGGCTAGCTAATCTTGAATGACTTGGATCTTTTCTGGATCCACATGCACCCCCATTCATCAATAATGTATCTTAGATACTAAACCTTGGTCATGCCAAAAGTGAATTTCTCCAAATTGGCACACTACTTGTGTTGTCGCAATGTTTGGAGAAAATATCGGATGTGGTGGAGGTGCTCTTCCCAACTCTGGATGAAGATCAGGATGTCATCCAAGTATACCACTACAAATGAGTTGGTGAATGGCCACAAGATGTCATCCATAAGTCTAATGAAGGTTGCAAGAAAATTCATCAACCCAGAAGGCATAACCAACCATTCGAAAAGGCCCTCATTGGCTTTGAAGGTAGTTTTCCACACATCAGAGGGTTTGATTGGTACCTGGTGATATCCAGACTTCAAGTCGATCTTGCTGAAATATTCCCCCCCCCACTTGAGTTGGTCCAGAAGGTCATGAATTCGTGGGATCGAGTACCTATTCCGGACAGTGATCTTGTTCAGGTCCCGATAGTCAATACAGGGTCTCCAAGTCCCATCCTTCTTATGTACCAACACAATTTGGCTCCCACAGGGCGATGAACTCGACTGAATGTGACCTTTCTATAAGAACTCCTGAATTTGCCTCTTGATTTCATCATTCTCCAGAATGGAGGACCAACAGATTGGTCCATTAGATAACGATGCACCTGGGGTCAATGGAGTGCTTGACTTGACAGTGGAGAGGCACCCTTGCAGGGGAGGTGAAGATGCCCTCGTACTCCTCCATGACCTTGTCCATCTGTTGTTGTCGTGCGGAGGGGCCCTGTCTAGAGGTTGTGGGCACCGTCTTCTTCTTTCCTTGAATGTGTATCATCAGGAAAACAAATTTCCCGGTTTTTAAAATGAGCTTACTGCATTTTTTTGCAGTAACCAAAGAGATGGCAGTGGGTGGTGCTGCCTCCGATATCCTATACAACTTATTTCCTAATGTAACAATAAGAACGTGAGGCCTTGACTCATACACAACATGTCACTTCCACAAGTATGGTTTGCCTAATAATACATCACAAACATCAAGGAGAGCAACGTCACATAATACCTCATCTGTGAAGGGCTTGATGCTATATGGAAGGCGACATTTTTGGCTCACACACAGATCCAATCCTTGGTGAAGCCACTCGATGGTGTACGTTTGTGGGTGTGCTGAGGTCGGTGAGCCCAATCGCTTCACGACCTCTGTTGCAATGAGGTTCTTTTAGCTCCCCAGTCGAAAACGAATAGTAGCGAGGAACCCATTACCCACATATGGGAGTGGAATAGACGCTCCTCCTCGTTTGGATCTTCGGGTTCCTCCTTCTAGATCTTTGTGGTAGCGATGGTGGCGTTGGGCTCCGCATCAATAATCTGCTTCCCTTTTTCATTCCCCTTGTTGGGTTCTGAATCAGAGTTGGAACATGCATCTAATTCCGAAGCCTTCAATTCGGCCACCAGTCACTACTTGGCCTGACACTCACTTGTGTTGTGGGTGAAGCTCTTATGGAACTCACACCACTTTCCCGTGTCCTTCTTCGGCTTCGCAGTGTTGTCCTTTTCTTGTGGCCTTGGTGGGTTGTCCCGCTTTGGCTTTGTCCTTTATTTTGCGGTTTGGGGGCACCTTTCCCTTGCTTTAGATTCACAGATCCAAAGTCACGCTTCTTGTGTTTAACTTCTGTTTGATCTTGCTGACATATCAATATGTCGTACAGAGAGAGGAGATGTCTGGGAACTCCTTCTCATCCTGGATGTATCTATGTAGGCAACCACGGTACTTGAGTACCAAATGTTTCTCAAAATCCTTGATACCCAACTTCGTGCGAAGGGTATGGAAAACATTGGTAAACTCCAACACATCTTGGTCCCTTCCCTACCACAGTGTGGTCCACTTTATGTATTTTTCCTCATAGCTCCCGACAGGGTAGTACTGCTCCTTGATGGTGTCCTGAAATGAATTCCGAGTAGGAGCAGTTAAAAACAATGAGGTCGTAATTTCATCCTTTTGCTCACAATAGGTTTCCCACTAGTCCTTAATGTGGGGGGTGACTTTGAGAAGAGAAAAAGTAATATTTTCCCAGCTAGAAAAGTTATGAACGAAAAAATATCCTTTTAGTAGATTCAACCATTTATCTACCGCATTTGCATCTATTTGTCCCTCAAATATGGGAATGTCAACGTTTACCTGTACCTTAAAAGGTGTGGAGCCTCCAGAGTGGTTGTTGGATGTGCATGGGCCACCGGTGGGCAACCTTTGAAGGGCTTGGGAAAATTTATCCATCATCACGTTCCTTTGTTTAGGGCCTCCTCGAGTAATATTTTTATAGGATATCCCACTCCCTCGTCTTTATTTCGTTTACCCATGGGAGGCCTTTGGGATTTCTGAGGCTGGTCTTGCAAAAGTTCGACCAGTTCGAGCCCTAACTCCTTATATCCCGACCTCGTTGGGGACATGCAAAGAAAAATAGCGAAAGAGCAGACCCCTCTGATACCACTGATCTGAATTTAAACAAGAATGCAACAACTTACAGATATAACCAAAATTATAGAGATGCAGTAGAAATAACACTATCTTTCATTAGTATCAAATAATGAATATGCTTACAAACATAATGGAAATGAGACTAGCTCGGCCAATGGTAGCTTATCTCTAAGAAGAGATGTGGCAGCTACATGCCTTTGAACTGAGTTACAATGAGGCTCAAGGGCCTTTTTAGTATTGAACAATAAGAGAAAACCCTAAACAACCAAAACCCTAACTTGAGGAGATGTAACACCAAGATTTTATGGGCCCTGTTAGGGTTAGTTGGGCAACCAACTTCCCGGGGTCGTAACTTGATCATATTATCTTCGTTTGATGTGCATGATAGCTCGTAGGAAAGATCTCTTTGAGGAATATAACTAAAAACAGGCCTTAAAAAAATCGCTTGGTGGAATATTTCCCAAAAAACGTCGTTTAGGGCCTCAAAACGGCTCCGGAAGTTTAGGACCTGAAAAACTGCCAAAAATAGTAAACTGTGCTACAATTAAGGAAACTGAAAAATTGAAAGAAACAATGGTGGGGGTCCACATGGAATAGGCAAGTGGCCACCAATATCCACTTGGATCATTTGCTTTAATGAGTTCGAAAAGAAAACTGCTCGACAATCTTTTGATGTTTAGGGAGTCTGAAAAGAGCTGAAAGAGGACTCCTCTTGGAGGAACAAGTGGCATAAAAGGCAGAAATTGTTTCTGGTCATGATGGAACTGCTCAAAACATGTAGAGGTAAGAGGTTGGCTAATGAGACCACTCATCACATTAGTTCCTCAGGAAAGGGTAAAACAACCAAGTGAAATTGTACGACTAGCCAAGCAAATGGTGACGATGTAATGAGAAAATCAAGGTTCATTCGGCATACACAAGATGAGAATGGTTTCATTTTTACACAAACTTAAAACATGGGAAACTCTGCTCAAAATTGGTTTCATTTTACACAAGCTTGAAGGAGAAAAACTATGTTTAAAGTAAGAGTGTTTTAATTTTTACACAAGCTTGAAATATGGGAAACTATGCTTGAAATACGTTTGCATGCCCCCAACATAATGAATATGTTCGAGACACATGCCCCCCAAGCTTCATTTCATGCACTTAAGTAGACTATTGTTTACTAAGAGATGGATAGAATGAAGGTTCATTTACGAGACCAAGTGAAAGACTCGACTGGGAATTTACGAGATCTAATCAAAGACTCGAATTGGAAGGGGATTTGTTTCATTTTTAACAAGCTTGACATAAGATAAAAACTATGCTCAAGGGACCTTGTTTCATTTTTTAACAAGCTTGACACAAGAAAAAGAACTCTGCCCATGGGACCTTATTTCATTTTTAAACAAGCTTGACACAAGAAAAGGAACTCTGCTTAGATACCATGTTTCATTTTTTAAGGAGATTGACACAAGAAAAGGAACTCTCCTCTAGGAACTTGTTCCATTTTTTAAGGAGTTTGACACAAGAAAAGGAACTTTGCTACGAACCTTGTTTCATTTTCTAACAAGCTTGACACAAGAAAAGAAACTCTGCTCAGGGAACTTTGACCATGAACTTTAGGAGGCTATGGCTCCTAAGAGGTTCTCTTCAGATGGAGGAACGATGCTCTGGAAGGTTTCAAAGGTTCCAATGGAAAGACCAGACTCTAATTCCCTCGGTAAATGATGCACCACATCACTAACTAAATCATCAGTGGACATCAACATGGAACATGTGGTCACATAATTAATCTATGATGGGGAAGGTACCACTTGCATATAAGGACCATTTAGGGAAGAAGGTTGATTGGGAGTCCAATTAGGACTAACAAATGAAAGTTGGTCAATGGTCACGATTCTTCCTTCGTGTGGGAAACACATCACATGAAATAGTGAAGATACAAAAGATCCCATGTTGAAAACATAGTCAGGCCCAAGGAGTAAATTAAAATCCAAAGGGCCTTGGAATACCATCACATATTTATAGAAAATATTTCCTTGTAAAGTAATAGGCAATTGAGTAAGGATCCCTAATAGTTGACTGGTTCCTCTGTTAAAAGCTAACAAATTCTGGGTAACAGGCACCAGCTGCAAAGAACGAAACATTTCCAAGTAGTTAAGGATAGAATACTAATAGACACACCTTCATCTATGATTGTGCTAGGTACGGGCACATCATAAGTTTGTACTATGATTTGGAAATGCACGTAAGGAGGAAGATGATATCTTTCCAGTCGACTCCAATCAAAGGAAGTGACTGTACTACTTGGAGAGGGTGTGATGGGAACGGGAGAACTGCCCCCTTGTGCCATGGGAATGGGATAAATTCTCCCCTGTATTGTTGGAACGAGAGGATTGTCCCCTTGTGTTGTTGGAACAAGAGGATTCCCCCCCAATTCATTTGAATCTGAAGAAACAAGAAGAACTTGAGTGGTATGGAGTTCACTCTTTACAGGAAAGGTACGATCAACTGAAGGTGGAATCGAGTCAATATTTTTCTCAACCAATGGTTGGCTGGGAACAAACTCATGGAATTCACGTTTAGAGAGAGTGGTATTGACTGAAGATGGATTCTAATCAATCACTTCATCAACTAGTGGAGGATTGGGGGAAAGCTTCCGGTAGCCAGCCAAAAGTTGTGGTTGAGAAACAATAATATTTTCCAACACTTTTGAGGCTTCATCCACATAAGGACAAAGGTGAATATGATTATTCCATTCACATAAACTATAGGGAAACTTAACTTTACCCTTCTTTTTGTGAACCTTATGATCACTAGTTAATGGTTTGTCACCAGCATGATCTCCAGAAGCTGACGACAAAGGACGATGTGGGATGTTGGACCACACTTCTAAAACCTTGGGAATACTAGGAAAATTTCTAAGAAAGTGGCCACCCTTACATAACATGCAAGGGAATTTAACTTTGCGGGACTTTAAAGGTTTCTTAACATCAGTTGCATCGGTAGTAATGGATGCTTGGTTGTCCCTTTTCTTATTTTGCTTCTTCTTGTGTGTCCTTTTCTTCTTCTTCTTATTAGCTTCCTGGTTACTAGAATAAATGATTTCACCAAGCGAGGAGGAAGAAAGGGATTAAGAAACAACAAGTGAAGAAGGAAAATGGTCAAATTTAGGATCAAATTGAGGTTGATGTTGTTCAGGTGGAGGAGAAATTGGTTGAGGAGTAATTTGGACATTCAGAACCAAGGAGGTAAAAAATAACTAAACTGGAAAACTAATGGTAAATACATGAAAGGACAACATTGCCATATAAGGAGCACCATTATTCCAAAAGAAGGAAAAGGACCAGGATTCCTGTTAGAGGGGTTTCCTTGATTGGTAGACTCAGGAATTGTCCCCATTAGTCTCAACCTAAGTTCCACTAAGGAGTTGTTCCACGAGGAGGATGTTTAATGAGAATATTTTCTGGCGGAAATCACATTATAGTATTTTTGTCGACGCGTTTCGAACCAATGAGTGTGGTTCATCGTCAAGACAAGTTGAAGAACCAGATTATGGCTATAGGTTAAATAGGGAGAGCAGATCTTCCAATGGCTATATTTGACTAGGAAACAAATATTTTGACTCCAGACTGAAAGGGTGAAGGAGCTGACTTACAATCTTCCATGTGAAAATGACAAAGAATATCACAAGCATACTTGGACTGGGAAAGGGAAATACCCTCCTTGGATTGCAAGACTTGAAGACCG
>APFE031585639.1:0-11107 GCA_000404065.3 Pinus taeda | reverse complement strand
AACCATCCTTATACCCAATAAAAGATGCACTTTTCAGATTTACTATCCAACTTGGTTCGTTTCTCCTTTGGAACATGTACATATGCATCACATCCAAATACCCTCAGATGTGAAAGAGAGGGTTTCTTACCAGTCCATACCTCTTATGGAGTCTTATTCTCCAACACCGATGAAGGTGATCTATTGACTAGGTAAAATGTTGTCTCCACCGCCTCTACCCAAAATTGTTGTCCTAACCTAGTACCACTAAGCATGTTCTTGCCCTTTCCATCAATGTCGTGTTCATTCTTTTTGCAACTCCATTTTGCTGAGGTGTATATGGAGTATTCTTTTGACATGCTATACCACACTTATTACAGAATCCTTCAAATTCCTTACTGTAAAAGTCTCCACCGTTATCTGTCCTCAGTACCTTTATCTTCTTCTCTGTCTAGTTTTCCACCAGAGCCTTAAATTCTTTAAATCTATCAAAAAATTTATATTTCTTCTTAAGGAAATATATCCATGTATTCCTTGAGAAGTCATCTAAAAATGATACATATTACACAAGCTTACCCTGTGATGGAACCCTCATAGGGCCAAACACATCACTGTGCACAAGCTCTAATATTTGTTTTGCTCTCTTACCACCAGAGGGGAAACTCACCTGATTCTGCTTCCCATATACATAATTTTCACAGAAATAAAAATCCAGAGAGCTATTACTCATACCTTCTACCATACCTCTACCATGAAGTATTCGAAGGCCCTTCTCTCCAATATGTCTAAGCCTTTGATGCCATAGCATGGTCTTCTCTTCAGCGACCACTAGATTTTCTGCTCCATTTTCAGGAACCACAGAATAGTTGAACCCATCAACAACAGTGCTACCTTGTAGCTTGTACAGAGTTCCAATTTGAACTTCCTGCATCAATACCAATTCTCCCCGAACCATCTTGTAGGTATCCTTCTCAAACACTGTTTTTACACTTGCCTCATCTAGCTTGCTTATAGAAATAAGATTTCTAGCCAATGCAAGAATATGTAGAACACCCAAAAGTGTTCTAACCCTTCGACCTTTTAACTTCAAATTTACTTTTCCGTGACCAATGATTCTAGCCTTGCTATCATCCCCTAAGAATACATCACCACCATCGTATTTCTCATAGTCGCAAAACCACTCTCTATGGGGAGTGAAGTGAAAGGATGCACCTGAGTCAATCAACCATGCCTCATGATCTACATGTGTACTTGAAGAAGCCAAGTACACATCCCTACCTTCATCTGAGGTGGTTTTCACCTCTACAGAAGGAGAATCATCAGATCCCTTTTCTTTTTTAGGAGCTTTAGATTTACACTCTCTTTTTAGTGCTCTTTCTTTCTGCACTTCCAGCACACCACTTTACAGGTTTTCTTAGAGATTTAGATCTCCCTCTAGATTTAGATCTCCCACTTGATGATTTATTTTTATTTCTATTCTGGGATCATCCTCGTATAGACAAGGAATCACCATTCTGGCTCTCCATATTTTTCCATCTCATCTTCTCCGTCAGCAAGGATTAGACTATTTCATCAAACTACAAGGCAGTTGCATTGCTACCTATTGCAATAACTAGACTATCCCATGAATCTAGTAGAGAACACAAAAAACTAATGCACATATCTTCATATGAAATTTTGATATCAATAGACGATGACTGACTTACCACAGTATTAAACGCATTCAGATTCTCTGTCACTGAGTCTCCATCTTTCATCGTCAGGTTATATAGCTTTTTCCATAGAACAGTTTATTCACTAGAGACATAGATTGGTACAAAGTCCCTAACTTGTCCCACAAAGCCTTTGTCGTAGCTTCCCCTGATACATTCAGCAATACTAAATCTGAGACACACAATTGAATTGTGCTCTTTGCCTTTTGATCCAACTTCTTTCATTCTTCATCAGACACTCTCGTTGGTTTAGTACCCAGATCTACCATGATCTTTATCCACCAATAGATCCTCCATCTTGAGTTTCCACAACTCAAAAATATGACCATTAAAAGCTCTTGATCTCTATATTTCCACTGTTCACCATCTTCTTTCACCACTAGAATCGATCTCACGGATCTCCCACTGAACGGGGTTTACCACAGGCTCAAGCGAAACCCCTCAGCAGCAAAGGCATCCCCTTGAAGCCAAAACAATTCTCATGCCAAATGTAGGTTTTAACCCCGTACAAAAATTACCTGCATATGAATTCTAAAACACAGAAAATAAATGATGTGAGAGCATAACACATAAAACACATATACACAAAATTTTTCCCCTGGATCCCAAAAGCAAGACTACCAGCTTGATTTCTCATTATGTTCCTTTCAATGTTACAATACATATTTATACATGTCGAAGCATCCAATACCATGGACTGAAAACCATTGCATCCAAAACCATGGACCGAAAACCATCGCATCCAAAACCATGTGTGAAAATCATGCACAAAATCATAGGTAGGTCCACCCAACCTAATGTAGGGTCCAAAAAAATATTTCCTGGGGCATTTCCCCGGGTCCCGTAGAGGGGGGCTACCTGCCCTCCTCAAACCCCCCCGAGCAGAGGGGGCTACTGCACCCCCTCCCCTCTAACCCCTTGGTTCACTATGTGGGCTAGTTGTGGAAAGAATAACACAACCCAACAGTTTCACAATAGGCTGCAAGTATTTCCATGCATGAACTAGGAAAATGAATGTTGAAATTTTGTTTTCTTATGTTTATGGAGATATTTCTTATTTTGGCATGATTTATGGGTAAATTCCAGTGATGTGTGTATTGCAGGAATTTAAAGAGTGCAGGAAAAATATCATGTCAACATCCCCACCCTAACCTCATCCATCCATAATCACCAAAAGCCAATAAGTCCATAAACAAAGTTATTATTTCACAAGACCAACTTGCCATGCATGTTGAGAAAATCCAACCATCCTACAAAATTTGGTTTGAGTTATAAGGAAGTCCTAGCCACTTCCTTACCTTATTCCTTCCATCACTCACCTTGCCTAAGCCCTATACCACTTTCTAAATCACTCCTTTTTCTTTCTGCCTGATCTTGTAGGTGCATTACGACATCCTATAGGACGACCCTTCACAACCACCTCTCTCCACACCTAATCCACCCGCCATACAATCAAGAAGAATTAGCATTCATGTTTTCACAAAAAGGACAAAAAGAAAAGGTTGTTGTGTTCATTCATATGGACAACAATAAAGTGTTTGACTAGATCAAAGTGCATGCTTAGGATAGTTATAAGGAAGTCCTAGCCACTTCCTTACCTTATTCCTTCCATCACTCACCTTGCCTAAGCCCTATACCACTTTCTAAATCACTCCTTTTTCTTTCTGCCTGATCTTGTAGGTGCATTACGACATCCTATAGGACGACCCTTCACAACCACCTCTCTCCACACCTAATCCACCCGCCATACAATCAAGAAGAATTAGCATTCATGTTTTCACAAAAAGGACAAAAAGAAAAGGTTGTTGTGTTCATTCATATGGACAACAATAAAGTGTTTGACTAGATCAAAGTGCATGCTTAGGATAGTTAGGGTTCCACATGTATTAGCTTAGAACTCTTCTGAATCAAGATCTCTTAATAGATAGCTAGATGAGTGGTGTGTTTTAAGCATTTATCTTAGTCATTCATTACTGCAGTAGATCATATTTCAATTCTCTCAATTAGGGTGAAATTCCTCTTTCTCCCTTAGTAATCAAACATCTTCTAAATCAATAGAAGGCTAGTTTGAGAAACCCTAGTGGTCTATCTCCAGCTCAGTAGTGACAAAAAGTGGATCCATTGCATCTATTTGCGTATATAGCATTGTCACCTCCAACTTTGTACGAAGCCATGGGTGATAAAGTAAATTTGGAAGCCCTAGGAGTTGCAACATTATTGTTACAATACTGATGCTCATCAATAGCCATAAAAATGGCTTTTGAATTGTAAGGGTCACGGCATGAAAAATAAGTACAATAGTGATACAAAGTGCAAGAATGAAAATATCAACCTAAAGGACCTACACATCAAATTGAAGGTCTAACACATTGGAAGAAAAATGTAATAAGTATGCTTTTGCTAACCATTCTACCAATTTACCTTGATGGTCATTAAAACCTTGATCACTTCTTGTGAGTGTACATTAAATCAAGTGTTCTAGCTTGGAAAACATCATGAAAGATAGAAACTTATTATTAGAAATGGATATTTTCAAGTAAAATTATTCTAACCATTCCATAATATGATCATGATATCAAAAACAATCCATTGAAGAATCTTGTGACTCAAAAGAAGAAATTTTTTCGATTTGTGCAATCAAATTATGTAGAGTGTTCAGTAAAGAAAATTTGATATCATAATATTTGGAAACCTTATGAAGATCGTGAGATCCTCACATAACCATTAACCAAGGCTAAAGTGCCTCATCATCTTAACAAGTTTCACAAATTCTCAAATGGTTAAACACAAAAAATAAGTGGCTTACAAATATCTATTGATGGATATGCAGAATTATCACTAGATGTTTTAATAAATACATCACCAAAGCCACTAACACATTCAATTTTATCATTTAAATCAAGGGACTTTTCATCAATAAATAATTTGGATGAATTAGAAAGAGAATTTTCTTGAACATTCAGAGTCACAAACCTTTCTTTTTTACATGTTAAAGATGAGGAATGAAAAAATCATGGACCACAAATTCATCCTTTTCCTATTCACACTTAAAATCATCACTATTACATACATGATTTTGATTTAAACCAATGGAAAAAGGATCAAGAACTTCTGGATAACATGCTAGTCTAAGAGGTTAACTAAACATATTAGTGAATAGTGAGTAATGTGTTGAAGGTGAAGATGGGATGGAAAATTTGGATGGAAGACCATCAATTGCAATTGATTCTTGTAAAATCCAAATCCCACACATAATTATCATGAAAATTATAATTTCCCTCTTGGTTCTCTATTTGAATGGTATAACCCTCTTATACTTGAACACTATTTAAATTGGTTGATTGAGAAATTAGAGAATATGGAGAAACCGTCGGTGAAAGAAGTTGATTAGGAAGGTCAACACAAAGAGGATCATAAGATTTAGATGATAGAGGACAAGGGGTAACTCTTGAAAAAGAAAGGTCATCAATAAAATCAAAGTCAATATTTAACTTAACCATATCAAGATTATGAATATGAGGGGAAGATGGAGGTGGGATAGGGCAGTCAACAATTTTATTTTCAAGCTCCCTGATTCTAACTTTAGTACATGAGAGTAAAGGAAAAGGAAGAGGGGAAGAAACAAAAGGGAGAGTAGGTGATATAGGTGCATTATACCAAGCTTCAGAGATGAAGAAATTGAGAAAATCTTAACAATGTGATGTACTGGTGTAATAGCGCCTGGTTGATTTCCTATGTAAATAAATAAAAATAAGACCAAGGTCATGGGACACATATTCCAAGCTGAATGTTGGGAAAAAAACATAGTGTTGGGGATCAATGGTGATTAATAAATGGCTATGGAAATTGGCAAAGGAAAAGAGGCATTAATTAGTGTTTTATTTATGAAAATAATATAAAATGGGAGAAAAAGGAGATGACATATCACAAATTTGCATGAGAGGGAAATTGAAGGAAAATTATGGAAAAAGGAAGAAAATAGAGGCCTCAATGACAAAAAGTCTTGTGGGGATCAATTCACACCCTTTTATTAATTTTAGCTTGGATCTCTCTTCTATTATTTCACTCTCTCATACCCTTGCACACTTAGATAATTCTTGGATCATGCTTGAAGCACTCTAGTAATCGCTTGGATTTAGAGAAAAAAAGGAAAAGGAAAGCAGGAAAGTGAAACGGAATAGCTGGATTAGACACTATAGTTGGATTTGTTTGCAAGTAATAAGTTGTATGTGTGTTTTCCTTGTTTATTTATGAATGCATGGTGTATGAAAATTATTATTTGGTTATGTGGTGTCATTAGCATGGAGGATTATTTGGATGGAATTAGCCTTTCCTTGTCATTTCCTGGATAGAAATGGTGTTGTGGGTTTTCCCATTTGATTGTCTTTTGGTTGGGGATCATAATTCCTTATGGTTGTGGGTTGGAGCAAATGCTCTAGAATCCTTGCAACAATTTTGGTTGAGTTACTAGTCCTAGAGCCTAAGTTGGGATAAACACTCTACAACCCTTGGTGGATTGAGTTATTATTCCCTAGAGTTGGGTTGGACAAATTCTTTGGAGCCCTAGAAGGATGTGTATTGAGTTACTAGTTCTTGGAGCCCTAGACAACGTGGGTAGGGATTGATCTGCTTGGTGTTAGTGATATCCAACTGTGAGGGGGAATCATTGGTTTAGGTTTGAGGTGGTTTGACCTCTAGAAGACCTATTTTGGTTTTATTTGCCTTATTCCATGAGATCCCACATTCATTCTTGGAATATGGCATGGGGGTGATTGGCTGAAAGAGAGAATTTATTCAGCTCAATCTATGGTCAAGTGGTATGTGGAAGCATCTGATTTGGTTGGCTCTTACATATATCAATGAAATTTATTTTTATATTGTGATTCATGCATATTTGTAGTGATTATGCTAGTGATATTATGGTTGAGTTTCCATGGTTCCTATGCTGGTTATTTACCGGCTATTTTTTGGTTACATGATGTATGTTAGTTATGATTCCTATCATGAATGGTTTAGTTATTGATTATTTAATGAATGTATGGAATAGTAAGTGTTGTTGTAGCTATATGGAGAGGGAATAGGGACTTTTTGGTGATACTTAGATGAATCCCATACTTTTATGATCAAATATACATTCATGAACTATAGCTTACATGTATGCCGTGTGTTTGACGAAATGCCTAATATGTTCTGGTTAGTCTAGGTCAAGTTTTGAGTTGGGCTTGAGTGTTTAGCTTTGTCATTCTGTTAATTATGATTCTATGGTGAGCTTATTGAATTAATGAACATATATTTGTTTATAACCTACAGGTACTGTGTACACAAAGTGTTTGTATAAATGATTAACTTGGACCTTCAACTTCCTAGGGTCATAACTTTGGCACACAATCTTTGTTTGACTATCATAATACCTTGTTTCAAAAATATCCATAAGGAACCTAAAAATGAATAAATTAGTCTCATAGTTTTTTAGTCTCTTTGTTTTCCTTGAAAATTTTGTTTAGGCCCTCAAAATGACCTCCAAAGTTTATAACCTGAGAAAACTGCCAAAATAGAAAGTTTTGTTAAATTTAAAGAAATGAAATTGAAAATAAATAGTGTTGGGTCAAGTTACGATGATCATAGTGTGATCATGTGCCATTGGGTGTTTTCAATTAGTTTTGGACATGTGGACCCTACTTTCCATAAGTGCATCTTGGAAATCGGGTCTCGCATAGTAACTCTCATCTCAAGTTTACACTGGCGAGCTTGTGAATTTGGGTAAATGTGGGAGGAGCTGTTACCACTGGCCACATGTTAATTTCGACAAATTATTTTGTTATTTTTTAGATTCTTGAATATTTAATTTAGGTGTAGGATTGGATTATTCCTGAATAAGTTGAAAAGTTTAGAATTTATGATTTATTTCTCATCGTAACGATTAAATCACATAGTTGTATTTTCGACTTCCCTCATTTAGGAGACAAGGGGAATCAAACCATTTTATCAAGTTTGTGAATAAAAGGGACTTCGAATGGGAGGATAAATTCTCTTCTCCTACCTTTGATTATGTATGTTTGAAGTAAATGAAAGGAAGGTTTTGCATCTTCATATTATCCATAAATTTGTATTCTTTTCTCCCCTCTCATTTCAATCAAACTGTTTATGCATTTATTTAAGATTAAAAATTTGTTGTGAACATTTATGAAATGTTATATTCCTATCAAAATTCAACTTTAAGATGTGGTTATTGGTACGTGTTCCATTTACTATGACCCTTCAATTTTTTCACATCGCCTTCATTTTTTTTAGGCAATGACAAGTCATTTTGATTGGAACTTGGACCAATAGATTTGATCAAAATGTAATCTTTGAAAAGGAAAGACAAGGGGGAACATTCCCTAAGTTGGAATATGAGTCAAGAGTATGAAGAATCAATTTTGCATAGGGCTGAGTCGTTTAACCTTATTGAAATTCCAATAACAACTTTTAAAGAGCGCTATGAAATTATTTCATCGTACCTAGAGGTTTTTTTTTTAGTACTACAAAATTATTTTGTAGTGCCTACAAGGAAAACAATTGGGTCGCATTTTGGTCCTAAATATAGTTTTTTCCTATCTATTGCTATAAATTTGTGGTATCATAGCACGATTTGGCATTGGTGTTGTTGTCTACAACATATGTAGATGGTTATGCGAGCACCGAGAGCACGAGGTCGAGGAGGGAGACTCACAGCTAATTTAGAACTCTAGGAAGAGATACCATGTTTAAAAGACTATTTAGAGTCCATGGAGGCCAAAATCTAAATTGTTTACCTTTGATTGGAACTTGGACCAATAGATTTGATCAAAATGTAATCTTTGACAAGGAAAGGCAAGGGGGAACATTCCCTAAGTTGGAATATGAGTCAAGAGTATGAAGAATCAATTTTACAGAGGGCTGAGTCGTTTCACCTTATTGAAATTCCAATAACAACTTTTAAAGAGCGCTATGAAATTATTTCATCGTACCTAGAGGTTTTTTTTAGTACTACAAAATTATTTTGTAGTGCCTACAAGGAAAACAATTGGGTCGCATTTTGGTCCTAAATATAGTTTTTTCCTATCTATTGCTATAAATTTGTGGTATCATAGCATGATTTGGCATTGGTGTTGTTGTCTACAACATATGTAGATGGTTATGCGAGCATCGAGAGCACGAGGTCGAGGAGGGAGACTCACAGCTAATTTAGAACTCTAGGAAGAGATACCATGTTTAAAAGACCATTTAGAGTCCATGGAGGCCAAAATCTAAATTGTTTACCTTTGATGGGAGCCTGGTAGTGGAGAAAATGATGAATTGGATCACTGAATTAGACAATTATTTTAAGTATGAGGAGATTGAAGAAGATAAGAAGGTAAATTTTGTTGTAACTAGGTTGAAAGGTCATACTACATTATGGTGGGACAATGTGTAGGCTAAAAGGAGGAAATAGGGGAAACTATTGATAAATATTTTGGACACGATGGTAGCGAAGATTATGGGATTTTTTTTTTCCCGAAAGGTTATCAACTATTGCTCTACAAACAAGTGCATAACCTCAAGAAAATCCTACTAACAGTGCAAGAATATACCAAATATCTTTAAAAGGTGAATTTGAGGGAAGGTTATCTAGAATACATGCCGGAGAAAAAAACAAGGTACATCAACAGTTTGAAGCTAGAGATTCGATATGAAATCAACATGATTTCTCTCAGGACAATGGAAGAAGCATATTAGTTTTCCTTGAAGGAAGAAGAGAAGATAATAAGGAAGAAGAATCCAGGTAGAGGTTGTAGTTTTTCTAGAGGAAAAGTACAAACAACTAAAAAGGTGAAAACTCTAGCTCAAAATAATGACACAAGTAACCAAAGAAACAAGGGTAGTAAGAGAAAGAAGGTGACTCCATATGAGGAAGACCTTACCAGAGAGGTAGAGGTAGAGGAAGAGACAAAGAGATTGTTTATCATTGTTAAAAATGTGGAAAACTAGGTCATAGATATTTTGAGTGTCCCAAGAATGAGAAAATATGGAAAATAGATGCATATATAGCTCAACCAGAAGCAACAGAAGCACAAGAACCTATGGTAGAAAGTGTACTAGAGAAGGGAGAAGCCTTAATGATGAAAAAAAGTCTTGTTGAAAACAACCTAGGAGATTGTTGAACCAACACAAAAAAGAACCTTGTTTAGGACTATTTGCAAGGTTGGAGGAAAGTGTTTGAAAGTGGTGATTGATAGTGGAAGCACTTACAATCTAGTTTTGATAGAAATGGTTGACAACTCATGTTGAAAAGGTTCAAGCACCCACCAACATATAAAGTGTCATGGTTACCAAAAGGTCAACAATTGTTGGTGAGTGAGAAGAGTGAAGTGGAGTTCCTTATAGGTAGATATAACAATAAGATAGGATGTGACATTATTCCAATGAATGTCCACCACCTCCTTTTGGGTCGACCATGGAAATTTGATAGTAAAGTGGTGCATGATGGAGAGAACAAAAATTACAAGTTTGAAAAGGATGGTATCAAGCATATTCTTATACCATTAAAATAGGAGAGTACAGGTGGAACGAGTAGCCCAAAAGCACAGAAGGAGGAAAAGAATTTCTACAACAAATGGAGAAAGAAGAGGTAAACTATGTGGTGATTTGCAAACCAAAGGTAATACTTATGCACACTAAAATTGAATATTTACCTATTGAGATTCAAGAGATGTCACATGAGTTTAATGATACCATAGTAGATCATTTACCAAGTGAGCAGTGACCTATGAGAAGTATTAGCCACATAAACTTGTTACCAAGAGAAAGCCTTTTGAACAAGATTTCTTATTCAATGACAGATAAGGAAAATGAGGAATAAGGAAACAAGTTCAAGGACTACTAGACAAAGGGTTGAAAAGGAAGAGCATGTGTCCATGTGTTCTCCTTGTGATATTTAGTCTAAAGAAGGATGGAGAATGGAGGATGTGCACAACTTCCAAAATAATCAACAAAATCACAATTAGGTATAGATTTCCATTGCCATGGATGGATGCCAAGAGGGGCTTTTTGAGAGGAGAAACCTACTTTTAAAATATTGATTTTAAAAGTGGTTACCATCAGATATAGATTAGAGAAGGGGACAAGTGGAAGAAAATTTTGAATACCAATGGAAGACTATATGAATGGTTGATTATGCCATGTGGATTGACAAATGCACCAACAAATTTCATGCAATTGATGAACGAGGTCTTGAAGGACTTAGTTGGTAAGTTTTTTATTTTTTATTTAGATGATATTTTTATTTTCATATAGATAAAGGAAGAACATATTAGACATGTATGGTATGTTGCAAAAAGGATGCAGCAAGAGAAATTGTTGATTAACTTGAAGAAATGTACTTTCATGAGATCTGAGTTGGTATATTTAGGATTTGT
>APFE031585633.1:43489-54593 GCA_000404065.3 Pinus taeda | reverse complement strand
CTTAGGAAATTATATTGTAAAAACATCTTAAGGTGAATGGTTAAAGCATAGACATTGGACAAGTATATTTGCATACTTTTGTTTTAAACTGAAACAAATCCAAGGCTAAAAGGAATGGATTGATTGCACTAGTCATCTTTCTATAACTTTCCAACATATGCTTGAGTAAACAGATTGTAATTTGGGTATTTTTTCTAATTGCAAACGAGAACATACTTGTGTATTGGCAGGATGGTTACGAGGTCCCTAGAAGTGGAGTAAACATATTGTAATTTGGATAATTTTTCTAATTGCAAATAGGAACATATTTGTGTATTGGCAGGGTGGTTATGAGGTCACTAGAAGAGATGAATTTGAATTTTTCTTGGTTTTATATATTGTATTAGGTTTTTTCTAGAAGTGGAGTAAATATATTGTAATTTGGATAATTTTTCTAATTGCAAAGAGGAACATATTTGTGTATTGGCAGGGTGGCTATCAGGTCCCTAGAAGTGATGAATTTGAATTTTTCTTGGTTTTATATATAGTATTAGGTTTTTTATGATGCTTTCTGTGAATGGAACACGTGAATTTTATCTTACACCCACTAGGTTATCGATATGTAATTTCGGTAATTCTGATTTCAAAAAATATTTTAAAGAAATGCAATGATTTCATTTGTGTATTCAATAAACACAAGAATTTATAATTGAGTAAAATATTCGCCACGCCTGGTAAGAGATTTGCCAAAAAATTATATATACATATCATATTATTGATAAAATCGCCTTCCATTTTTCCTATATACCATGGAGATTCGCCCATTTATTATACATGTAAATTTAGAGGGGGTTCTTAAAATTTTCCCTGATCATACCTCTAACCTTGTGCTTGATTTTGGATTGGCCCTTGACTTGGAATTTGATTGATAACCCTTCCACTTGAGCTTGAAGGGCTGCTTCTTCCACCTCCGTGTGGGCTTCCTCCTCTTCCTCTAGCATATGATCTTCCTCGGCCTCAACCTTGACCAAATGAAACTTGTGTCTTGAAGGCATGCTCTAATGAGGAGCTTGTTTCTCTATTTTGTCTATGTTCATGAAAAATCAATGATGCATGAAGCTCATCCACTGAGAAGTGTGAGAGAGCCTTTGTTTCTTCTATGACCAAAAAAATGGCATAAAACTTTGCTAGCAAACTTGTCAAAATTTTCTCAACTATTCTCCTTTCATCAAGTGTTTCACCATGAAATTTGATTTGAGTAACCAACACAATTACATGTGTAAGAAATGAGTCCACATTCTCATGCTCTTTCATACAAAGTGTTTCAAAGTCTCTTCTCAACATTTGTAGCTTTGTTGTCTTGAATTTTGCCATGCCTTGGTAGGTTGTCTAGAGGGTGTCCCATGCTTACTTGGACTTCATTGTTGCTGCAACTCTTGGGAAAGCACTTTCATGAAATGTTTGAAAAATGTACAAGAGGGATTTTTCATCCTTCCTGTTGTCCCTAAACAAATCCCCTTTTTCATGAGACAAGGCATTGTATGATGTTGCATCTACTGGTTCTGGAAAACCATTCTTCGCCAAATCCCAAATGTCTTGAGACGAAAACAGGGCCTTCATTGTAATAGCCCAATAGTCATAATTTTTTTCCATTAAACTGAACTCTCTAAGGATTAGTTAGCTTGTGCTTGATGTTTCCATTTCTGAGTGAGAAAAAAAAAACTTTCTACTTTCTGGTAAATATGCTAAAAAATAATTTTCCCTCAAAACAATTTTAACTGCTAGTAAAAACAATTGTTTTTACACTAATGGAGTTTAACCCGCTCTGATACCATGTTAGAAAAATTATTGGAGCGCCAAAGAAGAGGAGTCTGGCTCAGAATTTAGTTACAGCGAGGATATCAAAACTACACAAAGGCTTAAATAATACATAGGAAATAATTGACGACAAAACATAGTAGAAACAAAAAGGTTGCGTAAATTTACTCATGAAGGTATAAAACCACATCACAACATAACATATTTTATATTATATTTCAAAAACATAGGAAAATACATTCGTGTGATAAATGGAGGCTGCAGCTTGAAGTGAAAACACAAAATACTTACTGCGATTTACACATCACTGGGGTTACAGAGTAAAGTTCTGTAAAAATCTATAAAATTAGTTTTCACGCGTCCACCAATATTTCAAGGGGATCTAATTGAAAGAAGTGACCATTGTGAGAATCCTTCCAATCAATATATGAATATATAAATGTAGATTTAATTATTATTTTAATGGAAAATTCAATTAAATAATAAAATTTAATTGCGTCTCTCCCAATCTAAATTGCTTATTAGCATAATTCACTACCCTCATAGGTCTCACATTTTTTAACAACGTTGTAACATGTAGATTAATTTCATTTTTGGTGAACAATCTCCACCTTTTAGGAAAATATGGTGCAGTGGCTCCAACACCTACAAATCATTAGGACAAACTAAGAATAGCATAAAGCATGAAATGTTGTACAAACTAGCGTATTTTTCAAACAACTAATCCAACATTAGTACCTAAACTTTTTCATGAAGATATCATATTAAGAATGTTAATGTTTGAAAAATTGTGAGAAATCTTCTGCGAGGGTGATGCAGAAATATTGATAAGGTTTCATTGTTTTGATATTTTTTTTTTGTTGAAGCAAAAAAAGTTAAAAACCAATATTAATGGAGATATGGGTATTTTTTACTAAATTTTGTCAAGTGACTAAATGTAGCTTTAACCATTCACCTTGAGATATTTTTACAATATAATTTCCTAAGTCTATTTAATATCTTCATTATCATAAAAACCAACCTATATCCATCTTAACTCCGCATCTACCACTCTTAGGGGGATGAAATCTATTTATCCCTCTCAACACTTGGTAGACCCAGAAGTAAGTTGGATTTAAGATGATAAAATTTCCCCTTTAAATAGTCTATACTCACATGAATACCATGATATTACCATGGGTCAATACCATGGATTATCTTAAACTTGGAGCTTAAAAATTACTATTAGTAATTTATAAAAATTAATAAAATTAATAATTGATTTTTATTTTAACCAAGTTAAAATGTTTAATATGCATTAAATTACAACATCCATTTTTACTCTTGATCACCAAGTTGAGAGGGATCAAATAATTTTTCACTCTATGCTAGTTTGCATATCAAGATATTTGATCCTTCTTGGGGCTTAGTAGATCCAGAGTAAATATGGATCTATGATGGTTTAATTCCCCCATTTAAATAGGCTAAATTCCACGTGAATGCCATGGGTCAATACCATCTTCCATTTTTATTTTTATTAATATATTAGGGTTAATAATGTTTTTTTGCATGGTATTAATAATAATTTAGCCCATGGTATTTGACCCATAGTATTTTGCCCATAGGTTTCACCTAAATATAACACATTTTTTGAGTGTTTGTAAATATAAAGTGACTTATGGAGTAAATACAAAAAAATGTTTTATTTGTTTACCATACCTCTCGTTTATTTATATTTTTATTAATTTACCATACATCTTTTACAAATATGGTATTTGACCCATAGGATTCACTTAAATAAACCATCTTTTTTGAGCTTTCATAAATAGAAAGAGGTTTATGGACTAAATATAAAAAGAGATTTTATTTATTTACCATAGGTCTAGTTTATTTATATTTTTATTTATTTACATACCTTTTGAGTAAGTATAAAAAGAGGTTTTATTTATTTACCATACCTCCACATTATTTATATTTTTATTTGTTTACATGTATATAATGTGCCTTATGGAGTAAATTAAAAAATGTTTTATTTATTTACCATACTTCTCATTTATATATATTTTTATTAATCTACCAAACTTTTTTATTAATATGGTATTTGGCCCATAGGATTCACTTAAATAAAACCTATTCTTGAAAATTAGGGTGAATGGAAGGTTGTAACTCCTAATTTCAAGGGCTAAATTTACCTTTTTTACCCTCTCCCTTAAAATAAAGTGGGCTATTTGAGGCTATTTGTAAAAATGTATTATGATACACAATATTCCCCGACTAAAAATTTAAAACCCCTTAATTTTGGGTAAGGACGAAAATTCGTCCCTAAAATTTTCCATGCCTAGAGTGGCTGGAGTGCCTTACTAGTAGGTTTGTGGCTGAGAGTGGCTGGAGTGCCTTACTGGTAGGTTTGGGGCTGAGAGTGGCTGGAGTGCCTTAGTGGTAGGTTTGTGGCCCATGGTGGGTGGAGTGCCCTAGTAGTATTTCATTTTAACATGGTATCATTTTAACATGAAGAGCCATCATGGCTGTGTTGAGCCTTGGTGGCTAAGTTGAGCCATGCTCGATGAGAGCCCTTGGTGGCATGGTTAAAGGTGACCCGTTAAAACCCAGAGCATGGTTACAGGTAATCTCACAAAAACCACGTTAACAATGATGGAGGGGTATTTACAAGTACAGTTACAGGTGTGCAGTGATAATAGTTGGAAAAACCATGTATGCGAAGGACATCCGACAAGATTGATGGTTGCACCCATTAGTACCCATGCATTCAAGTAGATGGTTGCACTTTTATGTGGACATCAACATATTCTTTTTAGTATATTTGACCACAACTAGATTTTGTTGATTGATATGGAGACAAGTACTCATTAAGGGGAGTGTTGGGATATCTAATTCCTCTTTGTCTCTAGTTGTGATTCTTTCTATGTAAAGAGCGAGTTCCTATTCTATAGGAGTTAGCTATATCTAATTGCTTTTTTTAGTGTGTAGTTGAGAGATTTCTTCAACCAACAGATTATGCACCCAAAATAGTCTCCGTATTTTAAAACAATTATGTAATTGTGTTTGATTAATAAAATTAATCTAGATTCTCACTTTTTAACTATTTGTTAGGTTGTGAAAAGTGACATCACGGCGCATCACTGCCGTGATATGTCTCTTCTTGGTTCCTTTGTATCACCAACTTATGTCCTCAATAAACGAGAAAGCTCATTGATCCACGTATAATTCATAATCGTTCTAGTTGTCATTCTACTGTTACGGTGAAGAATTACGCTTTGGAAGCTACGGTTACGGTGAAGAATTAAGCTTTGGAAGATTATAAAGTGTATCCTCAAGCAATATCCAGCAACCAACTAAACATGGATTCCTTCCTCTGCTGCTCTAAATCCTTTAGGTTATCCAATAGTTTTTGGGGCCACGCTCCGGATCCAAGGATACATATGCAGTTGACCATTTCTTTTAGTGTTCTGTTATTTCTGTCTGGCCTGCCATTTTGCTGCAAAGTGCATGGCAATGTGTGTTGTAACTTAATACCAAAGTTACCAGAATTTCGACTTGAAAAATGATCGTTTAATACAGGGAAAAAGTGGAAATGGACATCTTACCAATATTTAAATATATTGTTTTTAAAATTTTAAAAATTAAAATATAAAATATAATATCTATCAATCTAAAACATTTAAATTTCAATTCAAATGGCAAATTGTGTGAAATTTTTTAGGTCGATCCATTGTGTTATATCATGTTTTTATATAAACTGAACTTTAATTTATTTAGCATTCAAGTGACTTCCTAGATGTTTCCCATTACAACTACTTTAATTTAATTTTTTGAAAAAGTTATATGTTAAATATATGTAACAATTTTTAATTAATTTTGAAATAAAGTTATATGTTAAATATATGTAACAATTTTAAATAATATTTATAGATTCAATTTTACTTATTTTCTAAAATAAACCAAATTTTCCACTTTCACTACAATAACACAAAAGATTTATTATTTAGTACAATAAATCTATTGATCTAATCAAACCAATGCTACATTATCAAGTTTAACAACAATATTATCTACATTATCACAGATTTAATATTTACTCAAATTTCCAAAAAAAAATCAATTAAAAAAAAAAAAAAATTATATCATAACATTTTTCTATTTAGATTAGATGGTACATAATTAGATGAGTATAGCAACCGTATATGCTGGTTGTAAATTTATGATCTGCATACCATACATATACTTATCCGTTGTTTTACAAACACTATTGCGAGGTAATATCTTTTATCACCTTTACTGGACATCATAAGCCATATGTTTTTCCATAATTCATAAATTTATAACCTGCATACCATACATATGCTTATCCGGTGTTTTACAAACAATATTGCTAAGTAATATCTTTTATCACCTTTACTAGGCATCATAAGCCATATGTTTTTCCATAATTCATAAACAGTCCTTCGAAGCGATACACTTTGCAAAATCTGAGTGTATAAAAAATCAACTATCTTGACCATTCATTAATATATAACCTGCCCTCTCATGGATCCAAAGGGTTTTTAATTCTATAAAGTTAATTTCTGCAAGATCAAAGTGTTTTAAGAGTTTTTCAGGTGCTGAATCTAAATATGCAGTTAAAAAACCATTTTAAATAATACAAATCAAAATTTAACCTCAATTTTTTCAGATTTAGCCAGTAGAATCTCCAAAAATTCGCACTAAAAACAACTCATTTTTCCAAAAAATAGCACTGAATACAACTCCTTTTTGAAAAACAGATAACCGACAAAAATGTATAAATGTGATTGGAAAACGGCCAACCGTGTAAATTGAATATCCCAAATCTAAGTTCATTTATAGAAAGGATGTATGCCATTTTAAGGGGTGACCGTATGCAATTTGATGGATGCAAAAAGGTTTATGAAGACCAGATGGGCCACGTGGAAAAATGTTGTGCCGTACAGAACTTCGAATCCACATTAAATTAGGAATCGAATCTAGCAGCCATATTTTCCAATTTTTTCGGTTAATTTGACTGAATTGGTTAACTATATTGAATAC
This sequence comes from Pinus taeda, assembly GCA_000404065.3. NCBI lineage: Eukaryota > Viridiplantae > Streptophyta > Pinopsida > Pinales > Pinaceae > Pinus > Pinus taeda. Next base: position 47,753 of record APFE031585633.1, on the reverse strand, counting down.
CTGAATCCAAACAACGCGTTTTGAAGTCTTTATTCACATTCCTCCCGTTATCTGTAATATTTTGGATGCCTTTCCCTACCTATTCTTCTACATGCGCTTTAATGTCCTTGAAACATGCCAAGGGTGTTATCTGTAATATTTTGGATGCCTTTCCCTACATATTCTTCTACATGCGCTTTAAATTCCTCGAAACATGCCAAGGATATTTGAAAGATGCAAAGACACCCTCACTTGGATTTAATAAAATAGATTCAAGTATAGTCTGACCATTCATTTCTGAGTGTGAGAATACAGCTTGGTGTTATCTGTAATATTTTGGATGCCTTTCCCTACCTATTCTTCTACATGCGCTTTAAATTGCTTGAAACATGCCAAGGGTATTTGAAAGATGCAAAGACACCCTCACTTGGATTTAATAAAATAGATTCAAGTATAGTCTGACCATTCATTTCTCAGTGTGAGAACATAGCTAGCATTATTTATAGATGGTTGGGAAAAGATCGAGTGATATCCGTTAATTATTTCATGGTTTATGCATAATTTTATTAAAAGAAGTAAAATTTATACATATTTGTACACTTTATAGTTTGATTAAAATATGACTGGATAACAATAAATAAAAAAATGTTAAAATAAATTAATTATTTTTGTATGTAGAGTTGGCTAAAATTACACAGAGAGTTAACAAAGTGTTAAAAGTTGAGTGTTTGAGTGTTGAGTCAAGTTGAGTTAAGTGATAGACGATTTTTAGTGTGTGGTTGCATGTCAAGATATTTTAGGCAAGTTGGTAGTTGGAAAATGTTAAATACCCTTCACTAGGTTCATTGTAAGCATCATATTTTGTGTGATCAATAAAAGAGACAGATCTCATGGATTTCTGTGTGAATTATTTGTCTTGTCTTCTCTGTCTCTCCAACAAATGATATCAGAGCAAGACGATCTAAGCAACCAGAAAGTGTGTAGCAGAAGCTTGCGAAACTGCAATGTGTGATTAATAAGTCACACCAAGAAGTGGGAAGTATTTTTCTGTTGTGTCGGACCATAGTCATGAGTGTTTTAACCGATTAGCAAAGCTATCATCATCATCCACAAGCAAGCCACAAAGATTTTGCATTCAACCTAATATTGTTGCCGCGGTGGTTGAGAAATACGCACTTTGATTAGTCAAGGGCATCAATAGTCGAACAATCGTCTGATTCTAATTGGTGAGTCACAAACCCTGAAAGAGCTAGAGGTTTCCATCATATGCTAGAAACAAGGTGATCATTCACTGCAGTGGCAATAAATAAAGTGATCGTGAGTTTTAACTACAAGAAATTTTGGTTAAAGTGGATTGGTATTTTAAGGAAAGGTGTTTACATATTTGGGAGCTTTATTTGTTTTATTACAAACAAATTAAAAGTGGTTCTTGAAACTTAAAGCCCAAGATTGTTATGAAATTAGCGCACAGAAGATAGAAAAGATAAATGAACACCTCAGAAATAAGCCTCTTTGAGGGAGAAACCTCCTTTACATTACACAAATGAACAATTCTTAGATGATACAAATGACAAGACTTCCTTTCTATATATAGAGGAGTCTAAAGGGTCATAATATAATCAGAGCCGACATAACAATAATAATGTAAGGGCACAATAATAACAATAGTGGGCTTCTATAGGGCACAATAGTAACAATATGGGGACGACATGGGTACAACAATATAATAAGGCAGTTGTACTAATAACAATAAGTGGTAGACTAGTAGTATAGGGGCCTAACATGCCATTCTCCTTCAAAAAGTGTTGTCCTCAACGCTTGAGTAGTTCTTGATGCTTCTGTATAAAATTATTATCCTCCCATGTCGAATCTTCAGCACGTAAGTTCTTCCACTTGATAAGATACTCTGAAATTGATCGATTTCGTAGCTGTCGTGTTCTTGTTTCTGTGACTGCTCTAGGTTCCAATATGACTTTTCCTTCCTCTTCAAGTTCTGGAAATATTGTTTGTATTGGAATCTTTTGCAAATTTTGAATGAGTGGCCACACTTCTTCATCCTTCTTTCATTCATCCCTTACATCGTTTATCCAATCTTGTTGGATAATATAAATAGCACAAAACAATGCTTCCACATCCTCATCCTTTCTTAACAATGTATCTGCAACAAAATTTTGCTTCTCTTTTCTATAGATGATGTCAAAGTCATAACCCAACATATTTTTAACCCATTTTTCTATTATTATAAAGATAATATTTGTTCTAAAAAGTATTTAAGACTATCACGATCCATTTTTACCTTGAAATATCTTCCCATTGGGTAAGGTCACCATTTATTAAGTGCACGTAGTATTGCCAACATTTCCTTCTCATAAATAGCTTGCTTGAGATGTAGCCGTAAAAATATCCAATCACCTACATCAAAACATTTTTCACTACGATGTTGATCTACCTATTTTTTCATTCGATTCTACAGCAAAGTGGTGTTAGCCTTTAAAAGTTGGAGAACTTGTTGTTGATACTCGATGTGATCTTTCAGTGCTTGAACATTTTTCTTCTTGATATGTCCTTATATCTTTAGAGTTTGAAGAGTGGTAATTTCTTCCAATGCTTTGCAAGATATCGTCGGATTCATTTCTTGATGCTCGATGTGATCTTTCATTTCTTGAGCATTTTTTTTCTTGATATGTCCTTCTATCTTGATAGTTTGAGGAGTGGTAATTTCGGCAAATGCCTTACAAGATATGGTTGGATTCATTTCTTCTTTCTCAATGTGATATTTCACTTCTTGAACCTTTTTCTTCTTGATATGTCCTTCTATCTTAAGAGTTTGAAGAGTGGTAATTCTTGCCAATGCTTTCCAAGATATGGCCGGATTCATTTCTTATAATACTGGGGTTGGTTCCTGGTATATATCCTCTTCTTTTAATGTTTTTTATTCCTTTTCTTCCTCCTCTTCATACTCTATGTAAAATAATTTCTTCTCAGCACATTTATGACCTTTAGTGCATTTTTTATCACAATTATAACCAAGTCTTTTTTCTCTTTCTTCTTCCAATTGTTGTGGTATAACCTTTGTAGGTTGTGGAAGGCTAGGAGAAATAACACTTCCATATTTATAGTTGTGAAGGGTAGAAATCTTTGTTTCCATAATTTTTCTTTCCACTTTGTAACAAAGTCATTTTTCTCTTTTTTCTTCCAATTGTTATGGTGTTGCTCTAAAGAAAGTGTTACTCTTTGTATTCCCAGAACGTGCTATAATTTCCTCCGTGAAAATTGATCACATAACAAGTTGTTTACAAGAACAAAGCCCTTTATACCATAAAAATTGATCTTATTCTAAATATGAAGATGAAATACATACCTTTTGTAATAGTGGTACACCATGTAGATCAAAATATTTCTCTATCTATAATAATCAATTTACGAGATCCTTGCCATCAAACTTCCTCATCCTACTTTTTCTTGATTTTAGGAGCTCGATCTTGAAATGATTGTACCTCTATACTTTCAGATCTTTAAGTTCTAAAATTGCGACATGCAATAACCCTCTGCGTCCTCTTTCCAATGGCACCAATGTGATTGAATTTAGATTCTCCAAGAAAGAGTTATGCACATTCTCCCAAGACAACCTGATTATATACCTTTTCAGATAAGCGAACTTGTATGAAGTGCCACATGTCACTGTTTTGACCTTAGGATCTAAAAAACATACACAAGAAGCTACAATCCGTCCTCTTTCTGTTACTTCTTACGAAATTTCAATCTGATACTCAAAACAAAAATTATGAATATTTTCTCTAGGTCACTTGTTTGGAATGTAATTCGGGCGTCTTCATAAAAGAAAAATTCCTTAGATATATCTTCTCAAATATAGCGGAAAAAGCTCTGAAATTCGGACCCGAGGTTCATAATGATTTCAAACCAAATGGATTTTTTTTAGCATCTGAAACATCACAGAAAAAAAAAAATTATAGCAAAAATTCCATGATGACCTGTTCGAAGTAGCAAAACCCTAGAATCCAAAGCTCTAATACCAAATCATTATGAAACGAGCTCACAAAAGATAGAAAATATTGATGAATGCCTTATAAATAAGCCTCTTTGAGGAGGCAACCTCCTTTAAATTATACAAATGAACAATTCTTAGATGATACAAATGACAAGACCTTTCTATATATAGGAGTCTAAAGGTTCATAATATAATCAGAGCCGACATAACAATAATAATGTAAGGGCACAATAATAACAATAGTGGGCTTCTATAGGGCACAATAGTAACAATATG
>APFE031585633.1:30758-43363 GCA_000404065.3 Pinus taeda | reverse complement strand
AAGACCCTCTTTGGGTAAGTTTAAAAGTTTTTTTTTTTTTTTTAAATAAAAACTTAGGGTTTTATTGAATTTAAAAAAAAAAGAGTTTTACAAAGCTTACAAAAAGGATAAATTTAAGGTTTTTTTAAGAGAAGTTTTCTAGAAATATGGCTTTCTCAAATTTCTAGTCAAGTTCGAACAGTTTACACGGAAGGATTATGATGTGTGGGCCATGAAGATGGCGACCAAGTTGCATGAACATGATGTTTGGGATTATGTACAACTTGGGTTTTCAAAACCTAAGGATGAAGCAACAAAATGAGCTCTTAATAAAGCAAAGAGAGAACAAAGAAACAAAAATAGGAAGAATAATGCACAGGTGCTGCTACTTATCTAGAAGGGAGTGGACCAAGTAGCGTTTGAGAAGATTATGATCACGTCTTTAGCAAAGGAAGCATGGAATACTTTGGAGACAAACTATAAAGGTATGGCCAAAGCCAATATTGTTGAGATGTAGAATACTAGGAGAGATTTTGAAAGTCTACAGATGAAGGAGACAAAGGACATTGATTCTTTCATGACTCGGGTCATAACTGTAGTAGATCAGTTAAATATTTATAGTGAATAAATTAAATATCAAACCATGGTTGAGAAGGTCTGCAAATCTTTGTCTACCAAATTTGATATTGTGGTAGCAACCATAGAAAAAGCCAAGGATTTGGCATCACAGACATTCAATGAGTTGATGGGATCACTTCTATCACATGAGGAAGAGATAGACAGAAATAAGGATTCCATTTTAGAGACTGCTTTCAAAATATAGGTTTCTATTTCAAGAGACATAGGTTGAGGAAAAAGTACATCAAGAGCCAGAAGACGAGGAAAAATATATGGTGGTCAGAGAGATGGCCGAGAAGAGCATGAACATGAAATTGGGTGTAACTATAGAAACTTCAACAATAATAAAAAAGTTGACAAATCAAAGGTAAGATGTTATTATTTCAATAAATTTGGTAACTATGCTCGTGATTGTAGGAAGAAGATAATTGATCAAGGGAATGAGAGAGCTAATGTCACTATAGAGAGTACTAACTCCATGTTTCTAGCTTGCCATACGATGCATGAACCTTTTGCTAGTGTGGGGCTATGAGATAGTGGTTGCAGTAACCACATGATAGGCAACAAGAATGTTGTTGAAAATTTCGATCAATTAGTGAAAACAAAGGTAAAGTTGGGGATTAATAAGACTTTGGAAGTAGATGGAAAATGAGTGGCCAATATGCTAACCATATAGAGGGAGGCGAAGAAAATATTAGAGGTATATTATCTTCCTAATCTCAAACATAATTTGATAAGTGTTGTTCAATTGACACAGAAAGACATAGTTATTTTTCAAGGTCAAGAATGTGTTATATATGACAAGCCCCCAAACAAGAAGCCAATAGCAAAGGTGCAAATGACAAGGAACAAAATCTTTACTCTAATTATGAACTACAATGGTAAGGTGAGTTTTTTTACAGTTGCATGTTCTGATGATTATTGGTTATGGCACTTTCAATTTGGACATTTTCACTTTTTTGGTTTAAGATTGTTGCAGTAGAAACATATGGCCAGAGGATTACCTCCCATCAAAGAACTTGCTAGTACTTGTGAGTGTTTCATCTTGGGAAATAAACACCATGAAAGTTTTCCAAAGGGAGTTGCATATAGAGCAAAGAAGCCTCTTGAGCTAGTGCATACAAACTTGTGTGGACCTATGAGGACACAGTCGATTGGTAGATGTTGTTACTTCCTTACTTTCATTGATGATTATAGTAAAAAGACTTGGATTTACTGCTTGAAGCAGAAGTTTGAAACTTTTGTAAAGTTCAAGGAATTCAAAGCCTTAGTAGAGAACCAAAGTGATCGACAGATCAAGCTATTGAGGTTAGATCGTGACAGAGAATATGATTCAAAGACATTCCACGATTACTGTAAACAACATCGAATCATAAGACAATTTACAATGAGGTACACACTACGATAAAATTGATCTGCTTGCAGATCTGAAAAATAAAAATAAGTAGAGAAAACCACAGAAGAGACTGTAGACACAAAGACTAATTGATAAACAGCAGATCTGAAAATTAATAAAATAAACAGAGAACTACAGGAAAACCTATAGTCACAAAGATTGGAATACGCAGGTCTGCAAACAATGCCACTATATATTATTCAGGAAGAAGAGATGAGTCTGTTTTAAAACAACGCCCTCATTCTCCTTATTACCAAAAGATAAAAAGAAACAAACTGCGTAATTAGATAAAACCCATATATTTTAGATGTTTCCCTTTTTCAGATGTTTCCCTTTTTATTCTTGGATGTTTCCAAAATAGTACGCGTTTTCTTGGTTGCCCCATTAGTGAGATGTTGTTGATTTTTGTGTCCTTTATGGTTGCCCAATTCCTCCTTGTTTAGATCAGGAAGCGCCCCGACTTCCTCCACCAACTGAGGGAAATTGCGTTGCAATGTTTCTGCATTGATCCATTTGGCCTGTGCTGGTGTGTGTCCTTTCCAACCAACCAAATAGGAGAAGTATGGCTGATGTCGTGTATCTCGTTTCTTGAAGTCCAGAATTGTATCTTTGAGCAGAGGAGGCTGAAAATCTGGAATATTATCATCCGGAGGATGAATTGTAACAGATTCTTCAAGGAGAGGTGGTTCAAATAATTTCAGATTATTAACATTAAGAACATCATGGATGCCAAGCTGGGAAGCCAAGTCCAAGCGATATGCATTTTCTCCAATGCGTTCCAGAACAGTATATGGGCCATATCTCAGAGGGTGCAGCTTATGATGCTGGCCCTTGAAGCGTTGCTTGTCCAACAAGAGCCACACACAATCTCCAGGTTGAAAAGACAAGTGTGTTCGCTGCTTTTCATGTCTCTATTTCGCACTAGCTTGGGCTGCTTGCAAAGCAGCAGTTACTTGAGCTTGGCGTTGAGAAATGGAGTGTATAAAATGATGAGCTGATTTTTGTTCCTGTTGTTGATGTGCAAACCCAGAAGGGGTGATTGTCAATGGCATCTCAGAGGGTGCACTTGGTTGAAACCCAAAGAAAACCTCAAAAGGTGAGAAACCAGTTGAGGAGTGTGTTGCTCGATTGTAACTATGTTGAATGATGTGAAAATATGTATCCCACTGTTTGTTTTTGGAAAAGTAGCTGCGAAGTGAGTGAACCAAAGTATGTTTGACAACTTCGGTTTGTCCATCTATTTTTGGGTGGAAAGCAGTGGAGAAACGAAGTTGGCAACCCAACAAAGACCAAAGAGTACGCCAAAAGGTACTGAGAAAGCGAGAATCGTGATCTGAAATAATGCTACTTGGCAAACCAAAGTGTGGTCACACATGATGGAAGAAGAGATCCGCGGTTTGAGCAGCAGAAGTAGTCTTACGACAAGGAAGAAATATAGACATCTTCGAGAAACGACATACCACTACCCAGATAGAATCATATTTACAAAAAGTAGTAGGAAGGCCACTTAAAAATTCCATGGAAATGGATTCCCAAGGACGAGAGGGAATTGGTAATGGCTGATACAAACCATGCTTACGATTTGAGGGCTTGCTTTTTGAACAAAGAGAACATGCACGAATGAATTTTTCCACTTGCTTTGGTAAAGCATGCCAATAGAAGTGGCGTTGAAGATTGAGAATGGTCTTGGCGGTGCCAAAATGCCTTCCGCATGAAGATGCATGTGCTTCACGGATAAGAATGAGATGATCATCAGATTGTGGCACACATAGTAGGTTCAATTTATACAACCAACCATCACGAATGGTATAATCAAGAAATGGAGTTTGGTTGATGACTGTAGGGTGTTGCAAAGCTTCCCATATCTCACCAAAGACCGGATCTCTTGCATACATCTCTTTCCAAGCATCATATGCAGCACAACGCACCTCTAGAATGTGTAGGACCTGAACAGGCGGTCGACTTAACAAATCAGCCATCTTATTTCTTGTCCCCTTCTTGTATTTAATCACCAGATGGAATTGTTGGATGTAAGAAGCCCATTTTAAATGGCGTTGCTCTTGAATCTTTCGTTGTGAGTTGATGAAGATTAACGGATGATGATCTGTATGGAGGATGGTCTCTTTGCCAAGAATGTAATGGTGCCATTGCTTCAAAGCTTGCACTAAACTGTATAATTCCGTGTCATAGGTGCTGTACATGATCTTAGCATCCGCAAGTGCCTCAGAATGGTATGCCACAGGGTGGCCTCCCTGTTTAAGAACAACTCCAATGGAGAATTGAGAGGCATCAGTTTCTATCTCAAATGGTTGATTCATATCTGGCAAGCGAAGAACAGGAGTAGAGCATAAGGCACTCTTGAGTTGAGCAAAATGTTGCTCAGATTCGGCATCCCAAATAAACGTTTCTTGATGATACAACTGGTGCAAAGGGCGAGCCAACTGTGAAAAATGAGAGACAAACTTTCTGTAGAAATTAATACCTCCCATGAAGCTCTTGAGGTCATGTGCAGAGGAAGGGGCTGGCCATTGCGCCAAGGCTTGTACACGAGAGGGATCTGGGCGAACCCCTTTGTTGTCAATAATAAATCCCAAATATTGAACTGATGTTTGTCCAAAATAGGATTTCTTTTCTTTGACCTGAAGGTGATGTTCTCGCAATAACTCAAGTATGGTGCGAACATTCTGAAGATGGTCTTCCCAAGATTTGCTGAATACTAAAATGTCATCAAGGTAGATGACCACAAACTTACCCAAATGTGCCTTGAAAACATCATTAATGAATCTCATAAAGGTGGCTGGTGCGTTGGTCAGTCCAAATGGCATGACCAACCATTCAAATAGCCCAAACTTTGTTTTAAAAGCAATTTTCCATGTGTCGGCTGCATGCATGCGAACTTGATGGTAGCCTGCAGTTAAATCCATCTTTGTGAAGAAACAAGCCCCATGTAAATGGTCCAACAAATCCTCAATGCGGGGAAGGGGGTAGCAGTTTTTAACAGTGGCTTTATTAAGGGCTCGATAGTCTGTCACAAGGCGCCATTCAGAAGCATCTTTTTTGGGAATAATAAAAGCTGGAGATGCACAGGGTGAGGATGACGTATGAATATGACCGGATGTCAACAATTCTTCAATTTGGCGTTCGATCTCAGTTGCCTCTCAAGGAGCAAGGCGATAAGATGGGGCATTGGGTAAGGAAGTGCCAGGAATAAGATCAATGTGGTATTCAACAGAGCGTGCTGGAGGTAGCCCTTTGGGTTGGGTGAAGACATCTGCAAATTCATGGAGTAGAGGAGCCATTAAAGGAGGGATTGGATTGGTGAGGTTGTCTGGCTTGACAGGGCGAACCAAGCACAAAGAAGCATCTTGGTTTAAATTGACTCTCATAATGGGAGCTTTGCCAATGGAAGGTTGGGTTGATGTGCTAGCTGAGGATGTGAGCACATAGGTGTGCCCATCGTGTTGCAAGTGGTATTGGTGATCTGTAGCATGATAAACAACATGTCGAACCTCTTGATAGGGAATTCCTAGCAATAAATCAGCACAATCTAGAGGAGAAACATCACATACCACAGTATCTTGGAAAGGTCCATTAGCAAAGGTGACAGCACAACATTGTGAGATGGTAAGATGAGGACCGTCCTTTCTGACCCAACCGAGCTGATACGGGTGGGGGTGAGGAGTGGTGGGAAGGCACATGCGTGCAACTAAGTCTTGTGAGACAAGATTCTTTTGACTCCCATTGTCAAGAATAAGCGTGGCCAACTCATGTCTGATTTGACAATTATGGGTAAACAAAGGCGTAACAGAGGTGTTTGGTGCATTAGAAGTCATGAGGATGAGAGAGGGGTCCACTTCAGTCAGATTTTCGAGAGAAACAGCTGGAAGTGGGGTAGTGGCCTTTGGTTGTTCGACCTCTGTAAAAAGAGTTTTCTGGGGGCGGAGATTTTTCAATACTCGACAATCTGCAGAAGCATGTGAGTTGGTCTTGTGAAATCTACACCAGGGGGTGCGGTGAGGTGTGGGTGATGAGGCAGAGGCGACATTAGAAGAATCAAAGGAGGATGGACCATTTCTGGCTTGAGGATATCAGATTCTAGTACCCACTTTGCGTTCCAATGCCAGGGCCCGAATAAAGGCCTTATCTAATGAAGCACTATCAAACAACTCAACTTCACGATGAAGAAGCATTAGAAAACCAGAATTAAATTTGATAATTAGTACCTCGTCTGGATCAGATATATGGAGTTGAATACGCAACTTGCAGAAGACATCAATGTAGGCTTGCACTGATTGATTTGGTAGTTGTCGAAGCTGCAACCATTTGGCAAGGAGATTTTGTATATATCCTGGAGGATAGAAGCGTTCACGTAAGGCCTCGCAAAAGAGATTCCAAGATGTGATAGGCGTCGATTTGGTCTCAGCTTGTTCTCCAAGTTCCACAACCAAGGAAATATTCTCAAGATGAGTATCCCACCATGTTTGTGCTAGGCCTTCCAATTGTAGACTGGCGATCTGAAGTTTCATCTCCTCGTCCATTGTTGGACAGGTTCGAAAATAGTTGGAGAGGCTGCGGATCCAAGAATCAACAGCCTCACCATTCATTTGCCCTGAGAATTTGGGCAGTTGAAAGCGTGCATCAAGCTGTATTGGCCCTGGAGATCGTTGTTGTTGTTGCATCGTAATTAGCTCTTGAAGAGCCCTAGCTAAATCATTCACTGGCGAGGCTGCATGGGAGTGCTCTGGCTGCTCTTGACGGGGCGTCATGATTTTCATCCACTGAATGGAGTGAAATGTATGACCCTTAAAAAAAAAAAACTTCGAACAGGTGGATGTCTTCCAAGATCTTACGCTCTGATACCAATTGATCTGCTTGCAAATCTGAAAAATAAAAATAAGCAGAGAAAACCACAGAACAGACTATAGACACACAGACTAATTGATAAACAACAGATCTGAAAATTAATAAAATAAACAGAGAACTATAGGACAACCTGTAGTCACAAATATTGGAATACGTAGGTCTGCAAACAATGCCACTATATATTATTCAGGAAGAAGAGATGAGCCTGTTTTAAAACAACGCCCTCATTCTCCTTATTACCAAAAGATAAAAAGAAACAAACTGCATAATTAGATAAAACCCATATATTTTAGATGTTTCCCTTTTTCAGATGTTTCCCGTTTTATTCTTGGATGTTTCCAAAATAGTACGTGTTTTCTTGGTTGCCCAATCAGTGAGATGTTGGTAATTTTTGTGTCCTTTCTGGTTGCCCAAAAATGGTGTAACAGAGAGAATGAACAGGACAATTATGAACATGGTAAGAATCATGTTGAAAGGCATAAATTTGTCTAATGAGTATTGGGCAAAAGCAATTGCATGTGCTATTTATGTCATCAATAGATCTCGTACAAAGAGTGTGATGAATAGAGTACTAGAACAAGCATTGTTAGGTATGTCTTGCATCGTATCTCATTTCAGAGTATTTGAATGTGTAGCTTATGAACATATGCCTAAAGAGTGAAGATGAAAATTGGATGATAAAAGTGAAAAATGCATATTTATTGGCTATAGTGAGCAATAAAAAGCTTACAAATTGTATAAACTTGTCACAAAGAAGACCATAATTAACAAAGATGTTGTGTTCAAATAACAATAGTCATGAAATGGAACTGTAGACAAAATAGTTGATGCAAAATTGTCATTAATGGAAGAAGATCATGTAGTAGAAAAGGAGCAGCAAGAATCACAGGTGAAGACACCAAATAGGGACACACCAACAAGTACTCCAATATTTTCAGAGCAACATGGACCTTCAGCAGATCAACAAATCAATATTCTCCTAGCAATCAATCAGGTGATGAATCAAACAATGGTAAAAGAAAGATGAGAAGTCCAAAAGTTATTTATGATGATTTGGATATTAGTTCAAATTTTTCATTGTTGTCATTCCAATCTTCTTCATTTGAAGAAGCAATCAGAGATGAATATTCGGTGCAAGCCATGGATGAAGAAATTGAAGCTATTGAAAAACATGATACTTGGGATTTGATTGATTTACCAAATGACAAAAATCTCATTGGTGTAAAGTGGGCGTATAAGACAAAAAGTTGAATGAAAAAGGTGAAATTGATAGATTTAAAGCAACACTTGTAGAAAAATAATTCTCGTAGAAACCATGAATAGACTTTCGAGAAACGTTTGCTTCGATAGCTAGATTGCATACTGTAAAAATAGTTCTAGCCACAGTAACTTAGAACAAGAGGATTGTATATCAGATGGATGTGAAATCAACCTTCTTGAACGAAATTTTAGAAAAAGAAACTTATTTGTAGCAACCTCCAAGGTATGAAGTTCAAAGTAACGAAGAGAAAGCTTAGAGGTTGAAGAAAGCACTCTATAGACTCAAGCAAGCACCTAGAGCTTGGTATAGCATAATCGACATCTACATGATTAATAATGGATTTTTCAAAAGAAACATTGAGCCTACCTTGTACACAAAGGTAAATGAGCATGGACAAATTTTGATTGTTTGTTTATATGTTGATGACATGATTTTTAAAGGTGATTTTGAGTTAGAAGAATTTAAAGCAGCCATGATGAAAGAATTTTAGATGACACATGTGGGTCTCATGAGATATTTTGTTGGCATAGAAGTTGAGAAATATGAAAAAAAAAATCATTCGTCAAAATAGATATGCCGAAGATTTGCTGAAAAGATTCACGATGGAAAATTGCAAACATGTCCCTACACCAGTTGCAACAGTTACAAAGTTAAGCAAGGATGGTGAAGGATCAGATGTCAATCCAACTCTATTCAAAAGATTGGTTGACAGCTTCATGTATCTCACAGCTACTAGACCGGATATCATGCAAGGAGTGAGTTTGATTTCCAATTTTATGGAGACTCCAAAAGGTACACATTGGAGTGTAGGAAAGAGAATTTTGAGATATATAGAAGGAACTAGAAATTGTGGCATAATGTATGCAAGCACAGAATTTAAGGATTTGATTGGATACACAGATAGTGATTTTGCATGAAGTTTTGATGATAGGAAGAGAACTTCTGGTTTTGCGTTCCATCTTGGTTCAGGTGTGATTTCATGGGCATTTAAGAAGTAGTTCATTGTGACAGTTTCGTGAGCACAAGCATAATATGTCGCAGCAACATCAGCAGCATGTCAAGCAGTGTGGTTAAGAAGAGTATTTGATGGACTCAAGCAGAAACAACAAAGATCAACAACAATATATTGTGACAACACCTCAATGATTACACTATCTAAGAATAGTGTGTTTCATGAAAAGAGAAAGCATTTGCTATTAGATATCACTTTATTAGAGAAATTGTGAACAATGGAGAAGCTCACTTGAAGCCTTGTAAATCTAGTGATCAATTGACTAATATATTTATTATGTCATTAGCAAAAGATGTGTTTGATTTTCATAGAAGAAACTTGGGTGTTTTAAGCCTAAGTGAGACAAAGACCAAAAGCCATGTTTTGACTTGTCATGAGTCATGCTTTAGTTTAACGGTCATAATTAAGAGGGAAGTTCAAATAAACTAATTACTCCCACAAAAGGAGTTGGCTAAAATTAGAGAGTGAACTAACTAAGTGTCAAGGGTTGAGTGTTTCATTGTTGAGTCCAATAGAGTTAAGCCATACACGACTTTTAGTGTGTGGTTGCATGTCAAAATATTTTAAGCAAGTAGTTAGTTGGAAAATGTTAAATACCCTTCACCACATTCATTGTAAGCCTCATGTTTTGTGATTTGTGTGAATTATTTGTTTTGTCTTCTCTATCTCTCCAACAATAAAATATACAAAGTTCTTATTTACACCCATAAATTTAACCTAAACAAAAAATCTATTATATACACTAATAAATTTAACCTAAACAAAAATAAGAAAACTAAAATCCTAAAATCAGAAAACTATAATCCTACCGCACATAAAGTGTAAACCGTGTAAAACTGGAGTTATTTTGGTACAACATTCAACTCTTTTTAGGTTTCAAAATGAAGTCCGTTTGGTGCGAGATATTGCCTGCACTTTCTCTCTGTCGAGTTGTGTGTCAACGTAATGCCCAAAGTAAAAACTGAAAATTATACCTCACCCATAAAATGATAATTTCCTGAGAGTTGTGTATTATGGCTTATTCTCTAACTTTTTAATTCGTCATTTTACTTTATATGGGTATTACATAATGCCATTTTTTCTATTCGATACAAACATTTGAGCTGGACGGTTGCTTGTGAGGTGGTAATTTGATAAACAGTTCAACTTTTTACCTTTTGAGTTTTAGAGATTATATATACGTACACATATTAGATTATCCTAATTCTTAAATTATGCTATTTTATTCTTGGATAGAATACCAATAAAATCTAAGATAAATTTAAAAGAAGAGTAGCTGCAATATACCAGTCTTGCGGTTGTTGGAGGCTCAACCAGTTCTTATGCCCTATGTTTTCACTCTCAGTTATTTCCTCCTAAAAATAAATCAAACTTACTTAACAGAAATTAAACTAATTGATTTAAATATTTTATTAAACTATAAAATTCACCCTTTTATATTAATAAGAATTCATCTTTCTTTTAAATTAACATCCATTATATTATATATATATAAATTAATAAATAATAGGTATATTAATAAAATAAATAAAATAAGTGAATTTTGAAAATTATTTGTCATAATCTTATATTTTTCGTCATTACTATTTAATTATAATTTTTTATTGAAATCACTGAAAAAGAAAAAGCCTTTATACAATATAGATTTATTACATTCTTACAATATTTTTTTTACTAAGAAATGCCACATATATATTAATTGAAAATTTTAATTTAATTTACAATATAAAAGTAACATTATAATAAAACTTTTTACTTAACATCAACATATTCTGCCATGGAAGGAAATTAAGTTAAATTTCCCTTTAAGCCTATAAATTTAAATTTCTAATTGTTCTTTTTCATCTTAAATCCGTGCTCCCTTCGAAGAATTACAAGGGAGTTTGTTCAAAGAAATATCGATATCAGTTTGTGACTTATTACCCTCCCAAATTACATTAAAAAGTCCAAGTCTTAATAGTGTTCTTATTTGTCGACGAGAGTATATGCAACAAAATGGGAATAAAAAATACACACATTTGAAACCAATCATTACAACAATAACTAATTTGTCGTATCGAATGGCCTTTTAAAGTTGATGTATTTGGGAGGCATTGAGATCCATGATGATATTGTGCAGTGCATCCACATTGTCTTCCATGCGAGAAATCAATACCAAAGACCTACCATAATTTCAAAAGAGTTCCACTTGGAGGTTGGGTGCTGATATATTTTTACTTGCAAGTTGTATATTTCAAAATTGGTGGTTTCATGCGCTGCAATGGTCACACACAGTGGAGGCCGAGGAATCTGATATCAGGGAGCTAAAATCGATGGGCACGACAGATTTATGCCATCTCCAAGTGGGAGAGACTATAAGAATTGGGTGAGAGAGAGAAAAGAACGAATGCTAGCCACGATAAAAACACAGTCACCAAAAGACTCTGATACAATGTGTAGGAAGCACAAATTGAGTTTGAAATAATAACAAATAGGGCCAAAAACCCAATGAGAAAGGGCATGCCATCTCCAATTAAGCAACAAGAATGATACGAAGGCTAAGAATTGGGACAAAGAAGGTGCCACGCTCGTCCAATATCTTGCAATGCCGTGAAAATCATAAATTGGTGTGCTGACCTCTCACCCCAAAAGGGAAAAATGCCAAACCACCCAGTTGCAGTGATGTTGAACCCACATTCGGTTCTCACAATAGAGGAAATTACTTAGAATTGTTCGAAGTTCATCATAGAGCTTCTAATTATGCCATGGCTTGGATGCCACTTCAAATTCAATAGAGATTAAGGTTTATGAACCAACTCCACTCGCTAGTCATGGTTATGGCTATGCTCCCACAACCAAATTTATTTGAATCCCGCCGTGGGAGCTGCACATGACCTTTTCTTTCACTATTATTATTTCCCTTATGCCAAGGAAGATCAATCATCATAAATTGATCCAAGGAGATGCAGTATTAATTACCCATGCGATCAAAGTTGTGATTAAGTCTATTCCAAACAGGGCCTATTAAATTAGGCATGTTTGCATGATGCCAACGACCATATCTTATCACATCAAGCTTACAGATACTATCCTTGACAATCATAAGGAGGCGAGTGGGGGATCTAATGCGGTGATACATATGCACGCAAATGACATTGGGTTGAGAGAAGGGAATTGGGCTAATGAGGGGCATAATGGGTGAAGTGGGAGAGAAATAAAAATGAGTGGGAATAGTGAGCCAGACATGAACTCTTATGGGATCGAAACATACTTTCCAGCTCCATTGACCTTTTTGTCTCCTTGGTCGAGAAGGAAAGCTTTATTGGCATAAAGATCACCCTCAAAATTGAGATTTCAAAGGATATGAAAGAAGGAATATCGAGAGGAGAGAATAATACTTTTAATTAGATGATACAAAAGGATTAATGCATTATTTTTTTGTAAATGTGCCACTTCTAAGATATCGAATAATTATGAAAGAATTATCTAGAATGATA
>APFE031585632.1:1211-43727 GCA_000404065.3 Pinus taeda | reverse complement strand
GTGACAGAGATAACAGGAGGAGCACTACAGGATATGTATTCACTGTTGGTGGAACAGCTGTCAGTTGGGTTTCAAAAATCCAAAGTGTTGTTGCACTTTCAAAAACAGAAGCAGAGTATGTTGCTGCTACAGAGGCTAGTAAAGAAATGATCTGGTTACAAAGGTTTATGGGTGAATTGGGTAAGGAGCATGATAAGGGCACGTTATACAGTGATAGCCAAAGTGCCATTCATCTTGCAAAGAACTCAGCATTTCATTCCAGAACTAAACACATACAACAGCTCAAGTACCATTTCATACGATCAGTGTTGGAAGATGGACAGTTGAAGCTGGAAAAGATACACACTAGCCAGAATCCTGCAGATATGCTAACAAAAGTTGTAACCAGGGATAAGCTGAGAACATGCTCAGTTTCAGTTGGTCTTCAAGGATGACGATGAAGAT
Organism: Pinus taeda; assembly: GCA_000404065.3. Lineage (NCBI taxonomy): Eukaryota > Viridiplantae > Streptophyta > Pinopsida > Pinales > Pinaceae > Pinus > Pinus taeda. Next base: position 43,283 of record APFE031585632.1, on the reverse strand, counting down.
GAAAAACAGCCAGGTCCAAAGAGGAGTCATTGTCCAGCAAATGGAGCAGCGGTGGAGTTGCTACAATCAGTCTCCAAGTGGGAGATTGTTGGGTGTGGAGCCTGATTATCTTCTATATTTCAAAAGTACCGCCACATTGGACCCCAGTTCAAAATGGGGGCGGCAACGCCGCCCGTAAAATATTCGCTGCAGGGGGGGTCCAGGGGGGGGCGGCTGCGACCTTTGGGAGCCCCCCCCTGGCGGGGGTTTTCGGGGGCAGCGCCCCCGAAGCTAAAAAACAGCTGTAAAATTGCCTTGTAAAAGTATAGTAATTTCTAGTCAATCTGGGCCATTCATTAGGCGGATGATCTGACGGTAGAACTTATGTTTAGTTTAGGGTTTTTTGCCCTAGAAGGCAAACCCCCTCTCTTTGTATGAGGGTATTTGTATTTGAGGCTGTGAGACAGATGTGTATTTTCTGTGTGTGAGCGAGAAACAGAGAGGTGAGACTGTGAGAGAAAACAAAGGATATTACAGCGGATTTGCTGTAGGTTGTGTCTCTTCATTTTGTTGGATAATAGAAGGGAAGGACTGGCTGTTCGAGGTGGACGTAGCCCAAACTGGGTGAACCACGTATATCTGTGTCTCTCTTGTTTTGTGCATTTTCTGTGTTTATATTTCTGCATTATTTCATGTGTTCCATTGCTCCGTAATATATAATTTTCTAACAAGTAGCGCTAGGGCCTTCTTCGTTTGCAGCTTTGTTGTGGTGATCACCTGTAGAAGAAACCTCTATCACCGCATGTTCTTGAAATTGTGAGGTTCCTTCTTCAAATTCTTTCTTTTGCTTCTTCTTGTCCTTGATTTCGCTTCTCAAGGCCATGAGATGTTTCTCAAGGATTAAGCATTCCTCCCTTCTCCGGTTCAAGGCATGTCTCGCGCTTAGTTCCTTGAGCTCCGCTTCTAATGCGAGTCCTCTCCTTGTAAGTTGGAGAGCTCTCTCTTCGTTATAGTTCGAGGCTCCTTTATCCACTATGGCTTGGAGGCCTTTTTCTGTTTGAGCCAACCCTTTGCCACAGTTCTTGAACGCCTTCTTCAACCTTTTTGTTTCTGCAAGTATCTCCTCCTCAAGCTCTTCCATGGTGGCGAACCCCAACTTCTTGAAGAGAGGTACCTCAATACCACTTGTAGAAACCTTGTCGGTTTTTCCCATCTCTGCGGATATCTACCCCAGACCAGGCAGATTCACCTTCGCTTGGATGTCCAAGCTTTACGAACAACCTGTTCAACCAGCTCCCGACCGATGTCCCTACACCTGTCAACCGGCACGAACGAACTGTTCACCAGCTCCAACTGAGCTCTGATACCATCTGTCATGCCCCCAATATTTTTTTTGTTTTATTGGGCGGGTGCGGCACCACCGTACGCTTGGTTTGAGCGTATGTGGACTACGCCTTCGTCTTCCAACACTTAATTCCACCTACCGAATTAGTGTAAACTTATAACTTCATGCATATAATCGAATTATAACTTATAACCGAACAACAATATAATTCTCCAATTATACTTCACATTCATACATAATTCAATTAACAGCAAAACCGCAATAATGCAACATTAAGAAACTTAACACAGAGTTTATACGGGAGGGGCAACTCCCAACCAAGTGCGCCCTCGTAAACTTTGATTAACTTGACAAATTTGTTTACAATATCGTGAGCCCGCGGCCACACAATTTTTACAACAGACCTCGGCCAATCCAAACATACAATGGGTCCGCAACCAGCTTGGACTATTAACATGCCTACGGCCAATTCAACTTATAACAGGTCCGCGGCCAACTTACAACACCGGTTCGTTACAAGACCGTGCGCAATGCATGCGCCCTCCTTTGCCAAGACCAACAGTAAGCTTGTATTACAGTCAAGTGCGCATCGCATATGCCTTCTGTCACGACCGACAACCAACCCGCAGTTCGCAACTGCGCTTACCCGACCCCTGCTCCGCCTCTATACTTCGAACCTACCATTTACATGCTTCGCATTTCTGCGTCCAAGCTTGACTGTTCGGTTAGAGGCTTAGAGATTGAACTCTTGCTTGCCGAATTCGAAATTGTCTATTTTCCAAATGGCAAGTGCGCTGCCTTTATAGGCTCCACTGCCGATTTGGGGAGGGGTGTCGGTCTGCCAAGCCGACCCCCAAAATATATAAACGATCGTCCACTTACCCCAAAGCCGACTCGTTTATTGTTTGGAGTGTTGTGCCTTTTCCTCTTTGGCGGGTTAGCCCTTGTCACACAAGGCCACCCACGCCAAAGGGATATAAGCTGCCACCCTTTGCGCTCGTCCAACCCGCGTGTGCGTCCTTCCCCTATCGAACCGCTCCAATTCCATGTCGCTGTCGTTCGCTATTTGAAGTTGCCCACTGTGTCGTTCGGCGTCTTGTGTGTGTGTGCCTCCGCACGCTGCTTCGTTCGAGCGGGCGAGCGCACCTCCGTGTCGCCCTCGCCCTTCGTTCGGACCCGCCTTCCCTTGCTCGGTCATGTCCTTTGTTGTTTGTTCGGGGCGGTCGTTGCACGACCCGCCCCTGCTGCCCGTGTGTTGCCTCGCCCCACCGGTATTGTTCGTTGTTCGTTCAGGCGGGCGGGCGCACCTTCGTGCAACCCTCCGCCATCATTCGGCTGTCCACCCGTTCTCCCAACGTCTGTCTTATGTGCGTTTGGGTGGTCGTCGCACGACCCGCCCTACTGCCCTTGTGTTGCCTCGCCCCACCGGTTCCGTTTATGCTGTTTGCCCGGCGGGTGGGCGCACCTTCGTGCAGCCCTCCGCCATCGTTCGGATGTTTGCCGTTTCTTCCAACGACCATCCTTTGTGTATGTTCGGGCGTTCGTCGCACGACCTGCCCTGCTGCCCGTGTGTTGCCTCGCTCCACCGGTAATGTTTGTTTCGTTGTCGGGTGAAGGCTCGTCCGCCGATCATGTGGGTCGCCCGCCCAGTCGTGCGGAGCGCCCGATTCCTCAGGGCATAACACACACACTCTCATTTGATGATGATGCTCCCGCAATGCTTTCTAACTCCTCTAACCCAAAGAGAACCAATTTCTGTAACATTAAAAACCGGCATGCCCTTCCTGAACTCCCTATTCCCAACTCTTTCAAACCATCACAAACGTACAAGGTTAGACACTTCAGGTTTGGCAACCGTTCCAGCGGAGAGACCTCCCGTAGATTGTGGCATCTATACAAGAATATGTTTTCAAGATGTTGAAAGTTGCAAGCGTAGTCCGGCAGACTTGACCCGTTGTAGCCCTCCAAGTGAAAACTCTGAAGCTTCCTCATCTCCTTCATGTCCCGAGGAAGATAAGTAGCCTTGGTTAAGAAGCAAAAGTGCCTCATCTCCAACCATGTTCCCATTATCCCCTCTGCCACTTCATCTACCCCTAGTCTCAGCTCCCTCAGATTTGTGAAACCCTTCAACCACCAAATGCTTATTGCTTCTGATTGATCTGCTTCCACACTTAATTCAACACTTCTTAAGTCTAGTGTGGTCAAGGAAGTAAGTTGGGAGAATTCATGTGGAATCACCTTTAAACTCGAACAGTCCCCTAAATTAAGATACTTCAGATTTTGAAGCTCTCCAATCTTAGACGGCAACGATTCTAGGGATGTACACCAAGAAAGATCCAAAAATTGAAGGAAAGGAAGATGGCACATCTCCTCAGGCAATTCCTTGATCCTCCTGAGTCCTTGTAAACTCAGAAACTCAAGCTGTTTTAGCTGCCCCACTGACGATGGGATTGAATTTGTTCTGCTGTTCCAGTTGCTACCCAGATTGAGAACCTTGAGAGACGTGAGGCTGACAAGAAATCCTGATGGAACCTCTTCAATTGAATCAGATGATAAGATTAAGCTTACCAGTTTTGGACACGGCAACTCACTGGGGAGATTTTGAATATCACTACTAAAAAGTGATATCCTTTTGCAATCGGCATGATTGTGAATGGTTGCAAAATTTTGCAGGCCCCGACCTGCCTTCAATAAATAATTCTCCTCCTTCTCGCCGATATATGTTGCCATCTCATAAATATCATTCTCAACTCTTATACGCTGTCCCTCCCGATTGTCCCAATTAAAATACCAGATGTCCTCCTCAGTAGAAGGATTTTGGAAGAAGCAACGATCCAGAAGAAGATTTAGGTACCTCCGCCCAATGGCCATGTCCATTGAATGGTTCTCTTGTTTGCTCCTGACGAGACCCTCGCCAATCCACGTTCTCACTAATTCCTGCACTTTGATTGTTCTATAACCCTTTGGATACATAGCACAATAGAGGAAGAAATTCTTGATGTGTGAATTAGGCAGAGCATCATAACACCATCTCAATAGTTGGTAGAGTTGTGGATGCAGAGTTTGTGGATAAGATGAAGAAGGTTGCCTTTGATTTTTGATGGAAGACAAAGAAATGTTCCATTCATCTACTGTGGTTTTGCCCCTCATTGCTGCGGCCACTAACCTTATTGCCAAAGGGAAACCCTTACACTCCTCCGCAATATTCCTGGCACACCCCTTTATATCCACAGGAGCACCCTTCTCTCTGAAAGCTATTCTTTTGAACACCATCCACGCCTCATCTTCACAGACCGGTTCTGCTCTGAGAGCCGGAGTCGGAATCTGAGTCTGAGCAGTAACAAACATTGAAAAATCACTTTGAAGGCCTTGAAAGATGTAATCAGATTCTAGCTTCCATTCTTTGACTCATTTCAAGAGTCTCCCCGGCCTGCAATTGACACAGTCGAGGCGTCGTTGTCGTTGTGACGGACCGTAGCGATGGAGTATGTTAATGGCCTGCTTAAGGCAATTATGCAGCAATTGAAACCAAATCTTGAGGACCTCCCAGTGCTCTTTCCTTTGATCTGGGAAGAGGGTGGCAATATCGAGCAGAAGATTATTGATAGGCCTCAAATCAGCTTGCAAAATTTCATACACTTCGTCCTCCTGCATAACATTCTTTGTAAGCTGGAAGACTGGAGTCAAGATATCCATGGCCTTTTTATCCAAAAGTGGACTCAACATATCCATGGTCTCTCACGGAAGGGAAGGGCAGAGCAGAGAGAAATTCAGGGACTGCCGCAGAAAATCAGAAAATTGTATTGGAAGGGAGAGAGTTGGATTGGGCAGTGGCAGAAAAGCAGCGTTGATTGATCAAAGAGAGGGAGAGAGTTGAGTGGTGCAATGCAATGCAAGGAAGAGCAGGAGGGATTTATATTCATGTGGTGTGGCATCTGTCCACACAGTGAAAGTTTACCTGGATTCCAATTCTAATGATCTTAACGCGAAAGTGTATGTCAATTTTTTTTTAAATAAAGAAAAAAGAAAAAGTTTATGCGAAGCATAAGAAGTGGGCGATGTTCAGATTTTACTTTAATAACAAAGCAATCAATGAATTACATAAAATACGAAAGAATAACATGTGGTTGATGGTGGGAGAGATTTTATTGATTTGATAAAGAAAGGAATAACTAGCATTTGCACCAGATGTTGCAAAGGAAACGCCTAAGGCATAAATTGAAGAACGCAAGTACAACAAAAAAAAATACTTTCATGAAGAATAAAAATACTTATAATGAATTTATTATTAGATATTCATATATATTGCAGTATATATTAGCCCCACTAATTTTTTCCTTTTATTAATGTAACCTTTCACCACTATGGTCACTATAATATCAAATACAATATGTGTCTTAACCAAAAACCATTATGAAAGTCAAAATACTTATATGTCCCATATCCCATATAAACCATAATATACTTTCATCACTCTTGGAGAATTGCAAACCCTTCCAAAATGCAACTTCTGACCGCTATTACCATTAAGAAAAAATGGCATTTATTACCTTATAATCCTTAAGGGAATAACTCTATTATTAAGTAAACCATAGTGCAATATGATTTTTAACACAATGAATTCTAAAAAGTATGACCCCTAGTACACTCTCATCATAAACACATTGTAACTCCTAAAATGTTACAAGACATAAACTTTAATACCTAACACATTAACTATAACATTAAAACTATAACCTATACGTACTTAAATTGTCTTAACATAGTGAAGGTAGAGAAGAATCAAGTGTGGCTCTTCAAATTCAATCCCACGAGAAGCGGATATAAAAAATGTTGATTATTATGTAGATGATATTTTCACTATTGACATTGACCCCAAAACCATTTTATGGGAGAAACCTATGGTAATGATGTTGATGGGTACTCATTATTCTCCCATTAAATGGTATTCTCCCATTAAATGGTATAATGGTGGCCTACATTTTATAAATAATTTAAGATCTTAATGTTTGTATGCTTCTGGCTCTTTTGAGGCCATGTTGGATTGAAAGTCTGAGTTCAGGATTTGGGTAATTGCTAAAGATGGTGTCAACTGGACTTGCTGAAGCAGAGAGGTGAACAAGAGCATGGATGCCATTGACAGAGTTTGCTTACCGACATCCTTGAAAATGTTGTTTTTGTGCTGTGCATATATCAACTGAGAAATACCCAGGTTTTTGAAGGTGATCTAAAAGGGGGTGAAGTTGTGGGTTATTGAATCGGGTGTACATTGACGGACAGAGTATGAGTGTTTTATGTGATTGAAGGTGGGCTTGTAATTGAAAATGGAGAGGAAACAAAATGACTTAAAAGAGCTAACGCAACAGGGACTGAGTGGCATTTTAACTGGGGTGGAGAAAGACTCAGAACGCTCTTGATGGTTGCTTGCTGAGGCTTGAGCTTGAGTTGCCATGAGATACTGGAGATGGGTCTAATCAAAAAATAGCTTAGATAGCCTAAAATTCCAATCTTTTCACATTTAAACCTACTCTCAACGATCAAAAAACCACTAGTCTAGCCTAAATTACAACACAAAACAGCACTGACCTATCTACCGTTAGGAAACTAATTGGAAAATTGCGCGTACGAGAGCATTGACATGCTTTGACATGTGCCTTATGTGAACACATTTAGTGCTCAAACAACAGAACCAGCCCAATGTTACAGAAGTATCGATTCGAAAGAGAACATGAAGAAACCCATTACACAACATTAATGACAAGTATGGAAGTCGCAAAACAAACCCTATGATACAGAGACCTGACATAAAAACCCAACCCCCTTATGCAAGGGACCATTACAGAATAGTTGAACCAAACAAAAGTGTCTATGTGACATCAGAAACCAAAACTATTTCGTGAAACGTGCCATTTTTAAAAACACTTATGGAAGAAACCATAATAATGAGATAGTAAAACCGTATAGTGCATATTCAGATTGCAATTATAGAGATCAACAAAGAGCTCATCGAGAACAACAGAGATCCAAATAAAAAAGCAGACAAGTTTACAGAACATCAAATACCAAGCCCAGGGACAGTTACCAGCATATAGCTCTACCATCAGTTGGATTATTACATGGTCTTTGAAGAAATCCAAAGAAGAAAATAACAAAAATAAAATCCACTGAAACCCCTCAAAAACCCTAACAAAACCACTGATATAGCCTAAAATTCCGAACTTTGTACATTATGTGGATGGCCCTCACCTTGTAAGGATTCTCATTTTCCACTCTCACTTGTCTTCCAAAGCCTGCAACTCTTGTGAAATCTTCACTGCTTGGGCTAACTTGTGCACCGCTACAGCCATGCGTAGCACATTCAAAAAATTGAAAATGATGCCAATTGGCTCTTGCTATGAATTTGAACGACATAATCAAAATTTATAATTCTTCTTTTAAATTCTTTTGCTATTTATTAAACACAATTCATCCTCTCTTTCGATTCTGAAAATTAAAAGAAAGAGAGTAAAAAATAGTAGTAAAATTGTATAGTGTATATTGAAACCTTTAACATGGGGATGTCTTTTCAATTCATTTGCAGAGATCTGCACACACACACTTAAATGTTCACTCTTCTTTTGCCAATCATCCGATATCCTATTTCTGGTGTGCGAATCGAAGCTTAGTTTTGCACTGCAATAGGTAGGTGCCACTGCCAATTTTACAGCACTCGAGAAAGAAATATGTCGTCTACAATAGAAGATGTCCCGACCCAGGAGGTGAATGCTGTCGAAAAGCTGCTGTCCAATGGAATAAATCATCTTCAAGTTCAAGATAAATATATCTTGCCTCCCAGTGAACGCCCCCACCTGTCTGAGGTGTCTTACTCTGAGAGCATTCCGGTGGTGGATCTCCAGGACCTGGATGGCCCTAACAAAACAAGGATAGTTGAAGAAATCCACCATGCTTGCGAGGAAGATGGCTTTTTCCAGGTACATCATACTTCGATCCCCCTTCTCTTGCCAGTTCTTTTCTTTTAATATCTCTAGATTATCCTCCACGCACACCAAAAAGGCCCTACGTTACAAATTAAGCTTGCCATGGATATTCTAGAATATTTCTTATCATTTTTCTATTCCTGAAGTTTTTGAGGCTATCACTTTCAGAGTTGCAGGATTATTTAACCTATATTTTTAATGTCAGTCTGATGTGTTAATAAAATCTAGTGACTGGTTCAAGTTTCATATCTGAGGGTATGTACTATTCTTTTTTATGGCCACATATCTTCTGGTTGATCTAAGTGCGTGCAGATAGTGAACCATGGCGTGCCAGAAGGAACCATGAAAAGCATGATGGAAATTGCCAAAGAATTCTTCGAAATGACCGTGGAAGACTGAGCATGCCAGATTCAATAGAGGGTAAATAAAAGAAGTCCAAACTCTAGAGGAACGATATTTATCTTGCATAAGCTTTTATACAAAGAGATCGCAGGCAACTACGCTATGAAGGTGAGAGCTCTGATGTTAAGGCTGTTGGCTACCGTTTCTGAAGCTCTAGGGCTCAATTCTAGTTACTTGGATAGAATCTTCGGAAAACAGACCCAACTCATGGATATAATGTACTATCCTCCATGCTCGAAACCGGATATTACTCTTGGCACACCACGCCATTCAGATGCGCATTGCATCACTGTTTTAATGCAAGGTGAGGTCGAGGTCAGTGGTCTGCAAGTACTCAGAAATTGAAAGTGGGTTGCTGTAGAACCCATTCCCAACACTTTCGTTGTTAATATGGGAGCTCAACTACAGGTATTTAACAAGAGCAAGAGCAGATCCAATACTTTATTTCCTCCTGAAAATTTGACAATGTTATTGTTAATGCTAATGCTAATGCTAATAATTTATCAGGTTGTGACCAATGGGAATTTGACAATGTTATTATTAATGCTAATAATTTGTCAGGTTGTGAGCAATGGTAGATTCAAAAGTGTGGAACATCGAGCAGTAACGAATGCATCTGCTGCACGTATATCAATTCCTACGTTTTATGGCCCCTCAGAGGATGCCTTCATTGCCCCTGCAGCGTCCCTGGTTGATGAATAGCATCCGGCTCGGTACAAAGGATATAAGTTTGGAGAATTCATGAGAATTTTCTGGAGCCAGGAATTAAAGAATAAGACAGTGTTGGACCATTTCAAAATCGAATATGCAGAGAACAACAGTGAATGCAATTTGTTGTTGAATTTGATTTAAGGGAGCCATTATCAACATTATCACTATCACTGGACCATCCAATAACCCCGTTGCCCTCTGGACGAATAAAAGATGATTACATAGTTTTAACTATTGAACATAATTTTATTTTCAATTCCAATCTTCACACATTTAAACCTACTCTCAACCATCAAAAGACCACTGGTCTAGCCTAAATTACAACACAAAACAGCACCGACCTATCTACCGTTAGGCAACTAATTGGCCAATTGTGTGTACGAGAGCATTGACATGCTTTGACATGTGCCTTATGTGAACGTATTTAGTGCTCAAATAGCAGAACCAGCGCAATGTTACAGAAGTATCGATTCAAAACAGAACATGCAGAAACCCATTACACAACATTAATGAAAAGTATGGCAGTCGCAGAACAAACACTATGATACACAGACCTGACATAAAAACCCAACCCCCTTATGCATGGGACCATTACAGAATAGTTTAACCAAAAAAAAGTGTCTATGTGACATCAGAAACCAAAACTATTTCGTGAAACGTGTCATTTTTAAAAACACTTACGGAAGAAACCATAACGATGAGATAGTAAAACTGTATAGTGCATATTCAGATTGCAATTAAAGAGATCAACAGAGAGCTCATTGAGAGCAACAGAGATCCAGATCAAAAAGCTGACTAGTTTACAGAACATCAAATACCAAGCCCAGGGACAGTTACCAGCATATAGCTCTACCATCAATAGGATTATTACATGGTCTTTGAAGAAATCCAAAGAAGAAAATAAACAAAAATAAAATCCACCAAAACCCCTCAAAAACCCTAACAAAACCACTGATATAGCCTAAAATTCCGAACTTTGTACATTATGGGGATGGTCGAGACTTTGTAAGGATTCTCATTTTCCACTCTGACTTGTCTTCCAAAGACTGCAACCCTTGTGAAATCTTCACTGCTTGTGCTAACTTGTGCACTGCTATAGCCATGCATAGCACATTCAGAAAATCAAAAATGATGCCAATTGGCTCTTGCCGTGAATTTGAACAACATAACCAAAATTTATAATTCTTATTTTAAATTCTTTTGCCATTTATTAAATGTAATTCATCCTCTCTTTCGATTCTGAAAATTAAAAGAAAGAGAGTAAAAAATAGTAGTAAAATTGTATAGTGTATATTGGAAACTTTAACATGGGGATGTCTTTTCAATTCATTTGTAGAGATCTACACGCACGCACTTAAATGTTCACTCTTCTTTTGCCCATCATCTGATATCCTATTTCTGGTGTGCGAATCGAAGCTTAGTTTTGCACAGCAATAGGTAGGTGCCACTGCCAATTTTACAGCACTCGAGAAAGAAATATGCTGTCTACAATGGAAGATGTCCTGACCCAGGATGTGAATGCTGTAGAAAAGCTGTTGTCCAATGGAATAAATCATCTTCAAGTTCAAGATAAATATATCCTGCCTCCCAGTGAACGCCCCCACCTGTCTGAGGTGTCTTACTCTGAGAGCATTCCGGTGGTGGATCTCCAGGACCTGGATGGCCCTAACAGAACAAGGGTAGTTGAAGAAATCCGCCATGCGTGCGAGGAAGATGGATTTTTCCAAGTACATCATACTTCGATCCCCCTTCTCTTGCCAGCGCTTTTCTTTTAATATCTCTGGATTATCCTCTACGCACACCAAAAAGGCCTTATGTTACAAATTAAGCTTGCCATGGATATTCTAGAATATTTCTTATCAGTTTTCTATTCCTGAAGTTTTTGAGGCTATTACTTTCAGAGTTGTAGGATTATTTAATCTATATTTTTAATGTCAGTCTGATGTGTTAATAAGATCTAGTGACTGTTTCAAGTTTCATATCTGAGGGTATGAACTATTCTTTTTTATGGCCACATATCTTCTGGTTGATCTAAGTGAGTGCAAATAGTGAAACATGGCGTACCAGAAGGAACCATGAAAAGCATGATGGAAATTGCCAAAGAATTCTTCGAAATGCGTGTGGAAGACCGACCAAGCATGCCAGATTCAATAGAGGGTAAATTAAAGAAGTCCAATCTCTGGAGGAACGATATTGCAACAAGAAGAAGTACTTATCTTGCATATGCTTTTATATAGAGAGATCACAGGCAACTACGCTATGAAGGTGAGAGCTCTGATTTTAAGGCTGTTGGCTGCCATTTCTAAAGCTCTAGGGCTTGATTCGAGTTACTTGGACATAATCTTTAGAAAACACACCCAACTCATGGATATAATTTACTATCCTCCATGTCCGAAACCAGATATTACTCTTGGCATGCCACGCCATTCATATGCGCGTGGCATCACTGTTTTAATGCAAGGCGAGGTCAGTGGTCTGCAAGTACTCAGAAATGGAAAGTGAGTTGCTGTAGAACCCATACCCAACGCTTTCGTTGTTAATATGGGAGTTCAACTGCAGGTATTTAACAAGAGCAAGAGCAGATCCAATACTTTATTTCCTCCTGAAAATTTGACAATGTTATTGTTAATGATAATGCTAATGCTAATAATTTATCAGGTTGTGAGCAATGGGAATTTGACAATGTTATTATTAATGCTAATAATTTGTCAGGTTGTGAGCAATGGTAGATTCAAAAGTGTGGAACATCGAGGAGTAACGAATGCATCTACTGCACATATATCAATTCCTATGTTTTATGACCCCTCGGAGGATGCCTTCATTGCCCCTGCAACATCCCTGGTTGATGAACAGCATCCGGCTCGGTACAAAGGATATAAGTTTGGAGAACTCATGAGAATTTTCAGGAGCCAGGAATTAAAGAATAAGACAATGTTGGACCATTTCAAAATCGAATATACAGAGAACAACGGTGAATGAAATTTGTTGTTGAATTTGATTTAAGGGAGACATTATCAACATTATCACTATCACTGGACCATCCAATAACCCCGTTTCCCTCTGGATGAATAAAAGATGACTACATAGTTTTAACTATTGAACATATTTTATTTTCAATTCCAATCTTTGCACATTTAAACCTACTCTCAACCATCAAAAAACCACTGGTCTAGCCTAAATTAGAACACAAAACAACACCGACCTATCTACCGCTAGGCAACTAATTGGCCAATTGCGTGTACGAGAGTATTGACATGCTTTGACATGTGCCTTATGTGAAGGCATTTAGTGCTCAAATAGTAGAACTAGTCCAATGTTACAAAAGTATTGATTCGAAACAGAACATGCAGAAACCCATTACACAAGATTAATGACAAGTATGGCAATCACAGAACAAACCCTACGATACAGAGACCTGACATAAAAACCCAACCCCCTTATGCAGGGGACCATTACAGAATAGTTGAACCAAAAAAAAGTGTCTATGTGACATCAGAAACCAAAACTATTTCGTGAAACGTGTCATTTTTAAAAACACTTGCCGAAGAAACGATAACGATGAGATAGTAAAATGGTATAGTGCATATTCAGATTGCAATTACAGAGATGAACAGAGAGCTCATCGAGAGCAACAAAGATCCAGATAAAAAAGCAGACAAGTTTACAGAACATCAAATACCAAGCCCAGGGACAGTTACCAGCATATAGCTCTACCATCAACAGGATTATTACATGGTCTTTGAAGAAATCCAAAGAAGCAAATAAACAAAAATAAAATCCACCGAAACCCCTCAAAAACCCTAACAAAACCACTAATATAGCCTAAAATTCTGAACTTTGTACATTATGGGGATGGCCCAGACCTTGTAAGGATTCTCATTTTCCACTCTGACTTGTCTTCCAAAGCCTGCAACTCTTGTGAAATCTTCACTGCTTGGGCTAACTTGTGCACCGCTACAGCCATGCGTAGCACATTCATAAAATTGAAAACGATGCCAATTGGCTCTTGCCGTGAATTTGAACGACATAATCAGAATTTATAATTCTTCTTTTAAATTCTTTTGCTATTTATTAAACGAAATTCATCCTCTCTTACGATTTTGAAAATTAAAAGAAAGAGAGTAAAAAATAGTAGTAAAACTGTATAGTGTATATTGAAAACTTTAACATGGGGATGTCTTTTCAATTCATTTGCAGAGATCTACATGCACGCACTTAAATGTTCACTCTTCTTTTGCCCATCATCCGATATCCTATTTCTAGTGTGCGAATCGAATCTTAGTTTTTCACAGCAATAGGTAGGTGCCACTGCCAATTTTACAGCACTCGAGAAAGAAATATGCCGTCTACAATGGAAGATGTCCTGACCCAGGATATGAATGCTGTCGAAAAGCTGTTGTCCAATGGAATAAATCATCTTCAAGTTCAAGATAAATATATCCTGCCTCCCAGTGAATGCCCCCACCTGTCTGAGGTGTCTTACTCTGAGAGCATTCCGGTGGTGGATCTCCAGGACCTGGATGGCCCCAACAGAACAAGGGTAGTTGAAGAAATCCACCATGCGTGAGTGGAAGATGGATTTTTCCAGGTACATCATACTTTATCCCCCTTCTCTTGCCAGTGCTTTTCTTTTAATATCTCTGGATTATCCTCTACGCACACCAAAAAGGCCCTATGTTACAAATTAAGCTTGCCATGGATATTCCAGAATATTTCTTATCAGTTTTCTATTCCTGAAGTTTTTGAGGCTATTACTTTAAGAATTGTAGGATTATTTAATCTATATTTTTAATGTCAGTCTGATGTGTTAATAAGATCTAGTCACTGGTTCAAGTTTCATATCTGGGGGTATGTTCTATTCTTTTTTATGGCCACATATTTTCTAGTTCATCTAAGTGAGTGCAGATAGTGAAACATGGCGTACCCGAAGGAACCATGAAAAGCATGATGGAAATTTCCAAAGAATTCTTCGAAATGCCCGTGGAAGACCGAGCATGCCAGATTCAATAGAGGGTAACTAAAAGAAGTCCAAACTCTGGAGGAACGATATTGCAACAACAACAAGTACTTATCTTGCATATGCTTTTATACATAGAGATGACAGGCAACTATGCTATGAAGGTGAGAGTGTTGATTTTAAGGTTGTTGGCTGCCGTTTCTGAAGCTCTAGGGCTCGATTCCAGTTACTTGGATAGAATCTTCGGAAAACACACCCAACTCATGGATATAATGTACTATCCTCCATGCCTGAAACCGGATATTACTCTTGGCACACCAAGCCATTCAGATGCACGTGGCATCACTGTTTTAATGCAAGGCGAGGTCAGTGGTCTGCAAGTACTATTAATGCAAGGCGAGGCCAGTGGTCTGCAAGTACTCAGAAATGGAAAGTGGGTTGCTGTAGAACCCATACCCAACGCTTTCGTTGTTGATATGGGAGATCAACTGTAGGTATTTAACAAGAGCAAGAGCAGATCCAATACTTTATTTCCTCCTTAAATTTGACAATGTTATTGTTAATTATTTCCTCCTGAAATTTGACAATGTTATTGTTAATGCTAATGCTAATAATTTATCAGGTTGTGAGCAATAGGAATTTGACAATGTTATTATTAATGCTAATAATTTGTCAAATTGTGAGCAATGGTAGATTCAGAAGTGTGGAACATCGAGCAGTAACGAATGCATCTGCTGCACGTATATCAATTCCTACATTTTATGGCCCCTCGGAGGATGCCTTCATTGCCCCTGCAGCGTCCCTAGTTGATGAATAGCATCCAACTTGGTACAAAGGATATAAGTTTGGAGAATTCATGAGAATTTTCTGGAGCCAGGAATTAAAGAATAAGACAGTGTTGGACCATTTCAAAATCGAATATGCAGAGAACAACGGTGAATGAAATTTGTTGTTGAATTTGATTTAAGGGAGCCATTGTCAACATTATCAATATCACTGGACCATCCAATAACCCCGTTGCCCTCTGGATGAATAAAAGATGATTACATAGTTTTAACTATTGAACATAATTTTATTTTCAATTCCAATCTTTGCACATTTAAACCTACTCTCAACTATAAAAAAACCACTGGTCTAGCCTAAATTAAAACACAAAACAGCACCGACCTATCTACCATTAGGTAACTAATTGGCCAATTGCATGTATGAGAGCATTGACATGTGCCTTATGTGAATGCATTTAGTGCTCAAATAGCAGAACCAGCCCAATGTTACAGAAGTATCGATTCGAAACAGAATATGCAGAAACCCATTACACAACATTAATGACAAGTATGGCAGTCGCAGAACAAACCCTATGATACAGAGACCTGACATAAAAACCCAACCCCCTTATGCAGGGGACCATTACAGAATAGTTGAACCAAAAAAAAGTGTCTATGTGACATCAGAAACCAAAACTATTTCGTGAAACTGCTATAACAGAAGTTATGCTTGCATTGGTTCTAGTGGTTATGTTGCTGGATCTCTTACTGCTCGTGCTATAAGCTATGCTGCGTATGAAAAAACAATTATATGGTTATTGCAAAGATTAGTTCGCCCTCAAATCTTCAGACAACAGTAGCAAATATTATACCATGAACTGACCTTATAAATCTCAAACACAAGAAGCAAATATTATAGCAGGATAAACCCCACAATGTTGCTCAAGAAACCACTTACTATAGTCCCAGTTGTTATTTTTGTAACAAAAAAGAACTCGGACGGTTGAAGAAGTTGAAAAGCAAAGGAATACCGAGTCGGTTTACGATTAAGTAGGAGGAGTCGGTGGTGATCTAACGCCCAATATTGTTTTAATAAAACTGTACACGGTGGCAGTTAGGTGAGTTCGTTTCAAATGGAAACACCTTACAGCGTAATTAATTCTCTATTTCTAATATTTTAGTCTACATGCATGGTTAGATGTATGCATGGTTAGTAATTTCTAGTTTTTTAGAGTTAATAATTAATTCTCTATTTCTAATATTTTAGTTTACATGCATGGTTAGATATATGCATGGTTAAATGTATCCATGTGTAGTAATTTCCAGTTTATTAGAGTTATCAATATTCTCTATTTCTGATTTTCCTATTTTTTTGTTTTGATCTTAAGCATTTCTAGTTTAAAGTTATTAATTATTTCTCTATTTCTTATTTTTCTAAAAAGAAATAGTGTTTTTGTTTTCTAGTTTAGAGTTACTAATTAATTCTCTATTTCTTTTATTCTAATTTTTTTTTATCATAGTTTAGAGTTATTAATTAATTCTCTATTTCCTTTTTTTATCATTTTTTTTAGAGTTACTAATTAGTTCTCTATTTCTTTTATTCTAATTTTTTTTATTCTAACTTTTTTATCATAGTTTAGAGTTATTAATTAATTCTCTATTTCCTTTTTAATCCATTAATTCTAATCATATTTATTAATTAATTTTCTATTTCTTTCTTTTATGAAGAAGATATTTAGAATTACTAATTAATTCTCTATTTACTTTTTATGACCAAAGATTTTAATTTATTAAAAATTATTTATAATTAATTCTATCATCTTAAAATACATTAATTTTGTGTCTAAATTTTATATTATTTTATTAATATAAAATTAGACCTTATATTCAAAATTGTATCGATTTAAAATCTTATTGTCACCGCATATAATTTTGAATGAAGTTAGGGATAAATTATGGCTGCTCATCAATGAGACCTAAGGTGTCATTTTGAGATGAGAAACGAAATATGCCACCGTCTTCACTTTCACCTTATTGCGTTAATAAGGTTAAAAAACCCAACGCTAAAAATCTCTATTTCTTAATACAGATTAAAATACAATTATTTTAAAAATATTTCACTATTTTTCTTAATATCTTTAAAATATAATTATACAATTATAATCTATCAATATCAATCCACTTTCACTTTCATATCATGAAATGAAAAGATTCATTATAATTCTGACAATTCTATTGAGTAATATAGACTAACATAGCAGCAACTGAGGAAACCAAAATAATTACAAGGGCGTTTATCCAATATAAAATTACAGCTACGCTACCTTAAAAGCAAATGAGATAATGCTATGGGTATAACATTTGTGCGTAGCTGCAGGTTATTTGGTCAAAGAGTTTTGGCCATGAACTTAGCCCCTACTGCTTTAAATGCAACAAAAAAATCGCAGGCAACAATGGTGCACAATGCAGCCTGTGTAGGTGTGAGCAATTTATATATTTCCTTCAATGTTTGAAGCCGAAGTTGGTCTGCTTTAAAAAACAGATTGAGGAGATCTGGAAGCTTTGAGCAGATAACTTCCTGCCCTGTAGACAATGTCAGGGCATCTCCCAAGCCCACTCCACTCTGGAGGGTTTTCACAAGTTCCTGTTCAACTAAAAGCATCTGAAAACATTTCAAACTTAATTAGTTAGAACCCTATCTTATTTCATAAAATGTTTTGCCAACGCTAGAAAATATAAAATATAATTGCAACTATCGTTGGAAAACTGAAATATCAAAAGTTTCAGATTTAATGATTATATTTGTTTTTTTGGCAACAGTTATCACTGGTTATTATCTACGAATAATATGCGCTACTTGGAATTACTTGATGTAACATCAGGCCGGATCTGCCAGATGCTCGGGTCCTAGGCAGTCAACTGTTTCTTTCTATCCTTAAGCAAAGAGAAACCGATCTAGGGCATACTCCAAGTTCATAATAATTATATTTGCTATAATAAACCATCTATTTTGCTATAGGTACACAGTTTTTTTTAAATGTAGTAAGAGTTGTTCCCCTTCCTTTTATATTGGTCACATTAATCAAATTACATCTTAATAAAATATTTCTTTTTGATAATCAGATTAGAGTTACCTGTCATTGGATTTCACATCTATGAAAAAATCCTTCACCAAAATCAAAACAATTTAGAAATCATGTAACAAAACAAAGAAGACAGCAATTTGCCTATGAAAAACCATATTTGCATAATACAAGCTGAAATAGCTAAAGGTTTTGATCCAAAACTTTTACAAGCAACCTAAACCATATCTAGTTCAGACAATTAAATGTTTTGCCTGCATGATATCAATTCCTCTGCCTTAGCATTACAAATCATTGTCTCTGATTCTATCATATACAGTTTCATCTTACCTGATCATATCCAACCCCATTAAGTGAACGACATTTATTATAGGCGATTCATGCTGGAGAAAGGGGTAACAGGACACATGCTTTTGCATCATTGGACAAGCCTACAGTGATTTACAATTACCTGAGCGAATGGGCTGTGGCAAACCTCCAGCGATACCGATGGCCAGAAATTAATACTCTGGGCGATTAATTGAGTGAGTAAATGCAGATGCTATCCCGTAGAATGGCATTTGATTAACTTAACAGCAAATATACACAGGCAACTTCTCTCAATACAACAAATTGGGCATAGTGCTGCAAAATGTGAATTTCACACCAGCAAACAGAGCCACTCACATTTATGTTCTATAAGAATTACAAGGTGGAATTTTTACCAGTAATTGATTAACATAACCAGAACCAACCAAGCACATAACAATTAATCATACTGTACCACAGATTACTACTTACATGGTTGATTACTACTTAAATAGGAAAACCAGCATTCAATGAGGATTTTAAAGGATTTTATTATATTATATTTAGGAAATTAAAAACCAGTATTCAATACTTAAGGATGAGCTATGCATTGTCAGAGATTATGGTGCAATTTTACTCACTGGAAATGTCTGGCAGGCTATTTTGACTTGAGAGGAATCTTCCATCTTCGTGCAGGTATCTCATAGAAGCCCCTCATGCCTCTTCAACTACCCTTATTCTTCCTTTCTCTCCAATTATCTTCCTATCTTTTCATTCCAGCACCAAACTCTCTTCTTCTCCTTTCATTGCAGGACCAGACTAGCAAGACGTTCAGTTACCACAATTGGTTTTGAGAAAGCATCATATTATTAGACACCGGCATGCCTAAAGTACAGCACAGAATTTGTATCAAACGAAAACAGACCCTGATGAGTATGTCTCAGATTCTTTATATGTTCTTTCGAGGGAAAACCAAAACAAACACTGATGAGGAATTGATCACCTGTTGAATATTTGTTGAAGAAAAAAGAACTCGGACGGTTGCAGAAGTTGAAAAGCAAAGGAATACCAGTCGGTTTACGATTAAGTAGGAGTAGGTGGTGATCTGATCTAACGCCCAATATTGTTTTAATCGTCTAACATTTCATCGAACGTTGCAAAACTGTACACAGTGGCACTTAGGTGAGTTCGTTTCAAATGGAAACGCCTTACGGCGTAATGAATAACACGAATAAAAGTAATGGAGGTTAGTGTATATAATTTTTTTTAATATTAGTTTAAAATATTAATATTTAATATTTAATATAATTAATAAATATGTATATTAAATTAATTAATATTTAAATTTTAATATTATTTATATTAATATTAATAGTTAGTATTTCAGTTAGTTAGATATTAATTAATAAATAGTTTATTAATTAAATTAGTTGGTTTTTAATTAGCAATTAAATTAGAAGTAATTATTAGATAATTATAAATTCTAATTTAGGATTTAATTTTTAATTAGAATTCTGATTTTTTTAGCCCAGCAATAGAAATGCCAAAATTGTCCCAGAATTAATTCATCTACTTTGGAAGCTCATAGATTGAGTTTTACTTAGTCAAATGAGGCCCATGATGGCTCATTGGAAAGATAAAATCAAGGAGAATATTTATGAGGAGGTTTTAGTAACAGATTTGGTCATTTATTGGATAAAAAATCATGCAAAAGATCAAGCTACGAATTTCTAAAACAAAATCAATTTTCTGAGTTTTATTTTCTGCATTTTCATTTGTCCAAGCCTCTTCTCAATGCAGATCCATTCGTCAATAATATCCTTGGCCAATCAAACCATCCCAAGCATCAATAGAAAGGTTACATTTTATTTTCAATTATTTATTTAATTGAATTTGATTGGATTTATTTTAAATGCTAGCAATGATATTTTGATTTTATTGTTGCATCTTAATTCATTTCGATTTCTTTTTGCAGGAAAACAATAGAAGAAATATGGAGAAAAGGATCTCAATCAATGAGAAAGCTCCAGCAATTAAAGATTAGAATTTTGAGCAAATAAAATTAGATTGGGCAGATTTCTCTTCAACAAACTTTCCTCTCAAGAATTCCTTCACAAATAGTATAAATAATAGATTGTAGAATGTAATAAGGCGCAACTCTCCTATGCAATTCTAGACTTCTAAAAGAACTACTGTAATAGGAATTTAGAGTTTTAGGAGATAGGAGAGAAAATCTCAGATCTGGGGATTATTGAGGATTTTTCCTTTGTATCTTGAATTATGTATGAGGGGAAGAGTTTGCACTACTGTGGTTCTAGTTTTGAAGGCAGAAGTTCAAGCAATGTAAAGGACTGTTGGAGACCGAGGTCAGAGAAATGGATGCAATAAATTGGTATTTCTAATACTACTGTTTCAAATATCAGTTTCATTTTTATGGTAACAAGAATGTGTCATTTTATTCATGTTTGTGCACTATTGTCAATATGGATAATTTGTCTCAAATTTGTTATTATGTATCTCTATCCTTATGGAATAAATTATGATTTCTGAGTAACTATTTACTCAGAAATATGTCTTATTAAAACTGATTTATTGAATGATAATGTATTGTGAATTATTTCCACATATTATTGTTTAATTATTGGATTTATCGATTTGATAATCAATATCATTTATGTGAACTATTTCCTAAGTGTTGTTGGTTTATTATTTCAGTTAAAAGGTTTCAATAGGATGTGTTTTGATATCCATAATATCAGTTAATTGAACTACTTCATTAACTTGATATTCATTATAAACAAGACATATTTAAATCCCAATACTTTAATTATCTTGCTTTTAGTTGGGTTAAATTTATATCTGCCTAATTAAGATAGGATTAAAATTAGTTTCTTTTTGCTTGCATTATAGAATAAACTTGCATTTAGATTAAGTTCTACATTTTTAAGTCCTCTTCTCAAAGAGGCAAAACTTTAGTTGTGGCTTGGCTGAACCCAAATCAGTTTAAGGGTCATTCTCTTGCCTGATCAGCAAGAAGAAGTGATCAGATATCCCTGTCTATTGGTAGTTAAAGATACATCATAAACCAATAGCGATAAGGAGAAGGTAACTGGACCTAGTTAAACCAGTCGGAGCCATCACACCAAATGAAAAAGGAGCTGCTTTAACGTCCGGACCGGGTGGTTATCCCTCATTGTTGTTGCAATGATTTTTGAGGCATCAACAGGAGTGAAAGATCACATCGAGAAAGAAGAAATGAATCCAACCATATCTTGTAATGCATTGGTCAAAATTACCACTCCTCAAACTATAAAGATAGAAGGACATATCAAGAAGAGAAAGGTAATAGTGTTGATTGATTCGGGTAGTACCTATAATTTTATTAATTGTAAGATAGCCAAGGAATTGAATTGCTTCCTATATCCAAAACCAGAGTGTCAAGTGATGGTTGTAAGTGGAGGAACCATAAATTTCTTTGGAAAGTGCCATAATATCAAGCTATCCATGGGAGAATATGTATTGAATAACTCAATGCTTTCCGTTCCAATGGGTGGTACTAATATTGTACTAGGAGTCCAATGGCTACAGTCCTTGGGTACAATTTGTTTTTAATTTTCAAGAACTTTTCATGAAATTTTCTTCTGAAGGAAAAGAAGTTGAATTAAGGGGTATCACAGGGAAACCAAGAAAGATAATCAGCTCTAACAGAATTACAACACCTCTAAAGATAGAACAACAAGGCGTAATTGCACAATTATGTTTGCTAATGGTTCCCACATTCAAATCATGTATTTTTCCGTATCTCCAAAAAGTCTTGGACAATCATTCCAAGGTATTTGAGACTCCAAAAGGTCTCCCATGTATTTGTGATGGTGATCATGCTATTCATTTTATTCCAAGAAGTGTTCCTCCAAATTTCAAGCCTTATAGATATCCATATGCCCAAAGGAGTGAAATTGAACATATGGTTGCAGAAATGGTAGGGGTTGGTATAATTATCCAACCAAATTTGATAAACAAAGCAAGGGATGAATGGAAGAATGGTGAAGCAGGGTGGGAACTCATTCAAAAGCTGATGAAGATCCTAGTTCCAATAATATTTCCAGAACTTGATAAGGAAGAAAAAATCATATTGGAACCTGAAGCATTCACAGAACCGAGAAGTCGACAGCTATGAAATCGATCAATTTCAAAGAATCTCATAAAGTGGAAGAACTTACTTGCTGAAGATTCCACATGGAAGGAGGAGAAGTTTATACAGAAACATCAAGAACTACTCAAGCATTGAGGACAACACTTTTTGAAGGAGAGGGGCATGTTAGGTCCCTATACTACTAGTGTAACCACTTTTTGTTATTAGTACAACCCCCTTATAATATTTTTGTGCCCATGTAGTCCCCATATTGTTATTATTGTGGCCCATAGAAGCCCACTATTCTTATTATTGTGCCCTTATATTATTATTGTTATGTAAGATCTGATTATATTATGAACCCTTAGACCCCTATATATAGAAAGGAGGTATTTTCATTTGTATCATCCAAGAATTGTTCATTTGTGTAATGTAAAGGAGGTTGCCCCCTCGAAGAGGCTTATTTCTAAGGTGTTGATCTTTCTTTTCTATCTTTCCGTGAGCTGGTTTCATAACAGTTTTGAGGCTAGGGTTTGAAGGTTGTGCATCTTTTCAATCACTCATTAGAATAAAAATCTCTTTGGGGAAATCATTTACAAAATATAGTCTATGGAGAAGGATTACTACTCATAAACATATTTCTTCCAATTCATTGATAGATTGGATTAGATCAGAGAGGAAGAACATTAAAAATGTGTCACCCAATGGAAATATGTATCCCTTTCTTTACCTATCATTGGGAATTTTTTAGTTTGGAAAGATGGTAATGGTGCCTAAGTAAGGATTAGATCAAGTGTTATAGTCAGATTTGGACATAATATCTTTCTACCAAAAGAATTTGTATTTTTTATTCAAGGGATAGGGAGGTGCACTCTTAGTAAAATTGTTAGTCCTTGATACACTTAAACTTGGTCCCAAGGTTGGTCCTTGATTTAGGATTTAGATATTGAAATGAACATGCAACTGAATTATGAGGCTTATTTGGCACAACTTAAGAGATCTCACCTTAGATTACATGAAACTTTGGATGAATGTAGTTGGGCCTTGAACAAAGCAAGAGGTGATTATATAGTCAAACTAGAATATGTAATATCTTCAAGCCATACCTCTAAGGGAAAAAACACTTTGGCAGTTAAATATTTGGAAGGAGAGAGTGCCATCAAAATGTACTTTGTTTATGTGCCTAGTTTTGATGAATGAAGTGTTGACCTAGGGAAAATTACATAGAACAAATAAGTGTGGGCACATATGGTGTTCTCTATGTAAATATAAAAAAAAAAACAAACTTACATATTTTATGAATTATTTATTTTTTGTGTAGGTATGGAAGGAGGTGGAAGGTCAATTAAATCTCATTAATTTATGATCAAAATGACATTTAAATGAAAATTTCAAATGTTGGTTCATTAAAAGAGATATTAAGGATCTCAGAGCTATTCTATACCTAGTCATTTATTTCATGTGGTTTTCTGGGAATGCGTATACATTTGAACATTTAAAAATTTCCTTCTTTCTAGGTAATTGTTAAAGTGATGACACTTGTTACTTCCATTCAATCCATAGTTAAAGTCATGGAGAAAATGATTTTTCAATGATTTGGTGTTTGACAAGAGGTTCCCAAGAAGCCTCTCTAATGGAGCTTGTTAAGAAACAAGCCAAGTTCTTGGCTTGGATTATGTACTCCACCTCATTGACTCCTATAATATTTTGGGAAATAAAATATGGACATAGGGATAGACAATATTAGAGAGTTTAAAGAATTGCCATTTCTTCTCAAGTCTTAATATGTCCAAAGGTATCAAGTCTCTACAAGTATCTAGGGAATCATCCTTAACAATCAAATTAATGAAAGGTGAAATTAAAATTCATAATATTTTTTTATCTCTATTGGCTAGGCTATAGTAAGGAGGTTGTCTCTTAGTTTCAATTCATATCCTTTGATCATAATTTTAGGGAGAATAATAAATTAGCAAGATATTTGTTTAAGAGGATATAAGACAACCATAATATCATGTTACTAAAAAGGAATACTTATATGTGACATTAATCTCTTCTAGGTACTTATATCTCCATGATCTATAACTATGTATGCGGGTAGGTTTTTTTTAAAACTATGAAAATGCAAAACTACTATTCGATATGTCTTAACATATTTTATTTATTAATGCATAAAATTGCATCTCTGTGTGGTTAACTTTTTTTAATTATGTAAACACACATTGTTTTCAATTTTGGGAAGTTAAATGAAGTGGAAATACTAAATATGAATAATTTATTATTTAGTTATTTTTAATAAAGACAAGAAGAGTTTATATTAAAATCTTTGCCCAGACGCATCGTTAATTCAAGAAATGAGTTACAATATGTTATCCTTCTCATGAACCCCCTTGAATGGCTTCAACTAATGACACATTTAGAAAAAATAAACCAAGAAACCAACCTCCTCCAATTAAGAGCAGGGAGGGAAAATTTCCAAAACTAAGTCTTCTATTTTTTATGCCTATTTCTTCATGAGAGCAGGGGTATATTTTAACAAATTTCTTGCACAAGGAAATGCAAAAATAAAACATTAATTTCTATAAATTACTAGAGGATGGTCCACTAGTTGGCTCGCAGGATTTAGGATCAAAGTTCTTTCTTATATGATATTTCTTGCTTCTTGTCACCAATGGGAAGAAACACTGCTTCTTAAGCACATCTCAGTAGGATGGGGGAGAAGAGGAGGACTTATTCTCACCCCCCTTACCAAATTATTCATCTTTTAATGTAGGATAGATGTAGGATAGACCTTTGGGGGAAGATTCCCTACCACAAGAGTTTTCCTTGGAGGGTCATGATCTAGTTCTTCTTCGTCAATCAAATCAGGAGGAGCCTTTGGAACTAGAATCTGAGGATCTTCTTCGGCCTCAATATTATCACCTTATTCCTTTGAAGCATTCAAGGCTTTAAATACTTTTTTAGAAATGAGCTAATGTTTAGATTCAACATTATAGGTCTGCTATTTTTTACTTCCTTGATTCTTATGTTTCCTTTTAGCGGGAAAAAATCCTTGTGTAGATTCTCCTTGCTCTTCATTGAGGGGAAGATTTGGAGAGATTCAAGCACTTGAAGCTTTTGGATTTTTTTTGTAAAGTTTCCATACACATGGAACATATTTCATTTAAAAGGAACATATTTGTAATCTAGATCCTTGAGATGAGACCAACCTTCTAGATTTAGTCAAATCACCTTAGGGAGGCCTTTTGAGAAATCCATTTCAACACAGTTTCAAGGAAATGAATAATTGTGCCCATGATCTAGATCACAGGAAATAAATCTACCTAGTTTATCTTCAATTTCATTAAAAATGGCTTCACCCCAAAAAAGGATAGGGATAAAAGGAAATCTGATCCTCATAGGTGTACACGAGATTTCCATCATAAGATTATATTCCAGAGGCTGGTGAGTGAGAAACAAGCCTCTAGTGCCCATGAAGTAGGGACCTGACTTATAGATATAGTCTATATCTTCCTAATTGTAAAAGAGAAATTCATAATACCCATTTCCAACATAGTAAATTCTTTGTGGCTCATGATTTTCCTAGTTGTCAAAAACCTAGTCTTTAACAACTTCATAACTTGGCCATAGACTAGTGAAATTTCCCTTTAACCATTTTTCCTTCAAGAACACCACATTATTTTTTCTAAGGAGGAACACCCTAGATCCAAATAAGGGTTTTATTATTCCTTCTTCACAGACTTATTTGCGGCGTACATTTTTCCTGAATAATGTTAATACTAGCACCCAAATATGATCAAATATGTCATTGACAAGCATGTCACTCTTAAAAGTGCAAAGAATCTAACAAAGTAGTGTTATGGATATCACACCAAAAAATAACAAAGAATCAAAGCTTTAATAACACACATCACCCACAAATGATATTTTAATGAAAGGGTTGTGATTCAAAATTCAAATAGCGTAAAAAAGTAGAGCCCAGGGGTCACACACAATAACAAAAAATGAAAACCATCGATTTCTACAAACGAATGTTTGTCGATGGATAAGTTCTTGCAATAGCTCACAACACCTACAAATAAAATTTCAATGGTAGCTAGGGAAACTCTCGCCACCAAGAGATGGACATAAATCTCATCTTCGACTAAAATTACAAGATATTAGAAGAATTATGATGCTACCAAATTTAGATAATCAAGATAAATAATTTATTATATAGTATAGATTGGTAGTATATTTGTATTTTTGGAGTCAATGCATAGGTGGAACTTTGAAGGTTATATTTTGAACTATATATGGAATTAAAAATATATTTTTGTGAGGGGGAAATATATATACAAAAAGAAACTCTTTATAGGGTCTAAAGACATCATCCATTATGTGTTGATACTCGCTAGAGACATTTTTGAAACCAAAAGGCATAACAATCCTTTCATAATGTTACATAGGGAAAACAAAGGTTGTTTTGCATCTATCTTTAGGCACAATTGCTATTTGCTAAAATCCTTATTTTTAAGTCAAATTTATAATTGATATGACATCCTTCCATTATTTTGATAATGGAATATTTGTTAGGAACATGATGCTTAATATCCTTCAAGAATTCATTGAGAGGGAAATAAATCACAACTGATCTTATCTTACCTCTATTTGGCTCAATGCAATTTTTCACATAGAATCATGTACATGCTTGATTGGATCTAGAGGGAATGTTGAGTCCTTTGGTTAGGAGGCCACAGATATCTCTTAGGAATTTTGCAATATATTTACATTCCATTCCTCAGTTGTTAGCCTTAGTATTATTAACACAGGGGACCTAGAGAAAGCTTACAATTTCTCTTTTCCATAATTCATTAGGTTGTTATGAGTAACAATTCATCAAAATATTTTCTTTTATTTATGTTAAATCCTTCTCATACTTATATTTTTATTTCGTTATATGAACAATCCTTTTCAACATATTTTTAGGCTCTTTCCTTCTATGTAGTTGGTTATTTTGTTCACGTTTGGTTTATATATACCTTTACATTAATATGAAAAGTTGTCTTCTTATCATAAACTATCAAATGCATAATCTTAGTCAAGAGATGATTTCCAATGAGGACATCTACAAAAGGCTCTTCAAATTGTAGAAATTAATAAGATATGTAATACCTTAACATCATATAGGGTTGGAATTTTTGTGGAAAATATTCCTTTTTCCAGTCACAAGAAAATGTTAGGATGTTGGTACTATAAAGGTAGACATCAACAATAAAAAAAAATTATTTTTTCTAAAACAATGTAGGTTTTAGTATCCATGATAACATCAAGAGTATAAGATCTCATTCATTAAAATTGGAATTCATAGGCTATAAATAGATATTTGGATTCTTGGATTGAATAGATGGCTGGATTGGTTATTATGATATTTTATTTTAATCTAATCATATCTTTGTGACAAAGATCATTTTTTCTTTCAAATTATTCAAGTATCTTTCTATAAGAAATCTAATTTGGAGGAGATATAATTCTCTACTCTTTTCTAAATCTTCTTCATTTTTTTTTTATCCTTTGATATTCCTAATCATTTGAATTTGTAGCTGAAAAATAGTTAGAAATTTAAATTTATTATATTATTGTTTATTTTTTTTAATATTTATTCTTGCATCTTCAATTTCTCTCTTTAAAGTGAAACTATCACTACAAGCAAAAAGGTCATTGGTGAGGGTCATGCTTGTGACAGACCTTTAAGGTCTGTCACCAATGTCGCATATGGTGACGGTCTTTAAAAAGCTGTTGTTGTAAGTGTATATAGTGATGGTCCTTTATGGTTTGTCACCAAAGTCACTTTCAATGACACTTTTGGTGAGGGGTGTTAAAGGATCGTCACTAATTCTCTCTTTGGTGACGCTTTTGGTGAGGGTCGTTAGAGTCCCATCATTAATTCTCTCTTTGGTGACACTTCTAGTGATGATCTTTTATTGACTGTCACCAATGATCTTTTTGATTACTTTTGGTGATGGTCAATAAATGTTCATCATCATTTATCATTCCAATGATTTTTTGATGACGCTTCATGCCTGTGACCGACCTCTAAGGTCCATCACCAATGTTGCATATGGTGACGGTCTTTAAAAAATCGTTGTCGTAAGTGTATATAGTGATGGTCCTTTAAGGTTTGTCACCAAAGCCATTTTCAATGACACTTTTGGTGAGGGTCATTAATTTCCTATCACTAATTATCTCTTTGGTGACACTTTTGGTGAGGGTTGTTAAATGCCCATCACTAATTCTCTCTTTGGTGACACTTCGAGTGATGATCTTTTATTGACCCTCACCAATGCTCTTTTTGGTTACTTTTGGTGACGGTCAAAAAATGTTCATCATCATTGATCATTCCAATGAGTTTTTGATGACGCTATGTACATGTTACTATATTTTTTGTCAAAATATAATGATTTAAGACCATTGTTGTGGAGTCTTTTTCATTATGTGTCCAAAGTCATAGTCGTTAGAATAGCCAGTCAATTTGTTAAGAAGTAATTAGTGTGTATCATTTCCCTCAATTCATAAGAATATAGTCTTCCTATGAGTCAACACATGATTCATCTCTATTGGGTTTATTATCTAGCAAATTTCCTTTAAATAAAGTTCCACTAGTGTGTGTAGGAACTATATTATTTAATACATAATCAAGCTCTGTAAATTCTATTAATGAGAGGGACCTAGCACTCCTCAACACTCATGGCAGACATTAACATGATTTGGAACAATACACTAACATTCCTTGGCACCTCGCATGTCTTGGAAAATCTTTGTACCTAGAACATCTTGCCATGAGTAGGATGCCAAAGCACATGTTGGCATGCCATAACATAGCATAACACTCCCCTATCATGTGTTGGCATTCCCTGTAGTCCCTAGCATGCCCTGGAACTCCTTGGCATAATATTGCATTGAAAAAAATTAGCACTTGGCACACATTGGCACTTGTTATGTATTGGAACATATTATTAGTGTGCCTAGCATGCCCCTTTTGAAAAAGATAAAGTCCCAACTTATTAACCCTCTTATGTGTTCATTTCCTTTCATTTTAGCTTGGTTATTGCTTTTCTTGCCTTGAAACTCATTGACGCATATTGGCATACTCTGGCACCCTACACATCCAAGCATGTATTAGCACCTGGAATGCCTTGGCACTATTTGGCACATGTTAGCACACCCTGCAACTACCTAGCACACTTCAACATTTATTGACATTCCCTGATATTCCTTGGCATTCCTTACCCGTTCTTATCATACATTGTCACTCCCTCCTTGGCATGAAAACTAGCATTGATTGACACTCCCCAACACTCCCTCATATTCATTCACTTCCATGCATTTTGTCCTAGTGCTCCCTTGTGTTGTCCTAGTACTCCCTAACACTCCTTAGCATGCATTGGCACTCTCTAGCACACCTTAGCACTCATAGGTGAAGAATGAAACTTGCAACCAATGTTACCAGACATGGAATAGATAATAAATTGGCGAGGCAAAAGAGCTAAGGGTTTTAATCAGATTGGGGAAAAATGGAAAAAGAATCAGGAAAAAATCAGTGAATTCAATAAATAAAAATATACACATATATTGAATTAAAAAAAAAACCATTTTTCATTGATATTTAGTAAGTCCATGTCCAAACAATTAATAATATCAATATATGTCCAAAATATCATGAATGAATAAGCATCTCATATATGTTATGAGTCCAAACATGATACAAAGTATTGAGTCATGACTCCTAACTAGTGACTACATAGAACTAGAAGCAACCGCTTCTAAATGTTTACAAACATCTGCATACTAATTAGAAAAATTAGTAACTAAGAGTCTAAGACTCTTAAGAGCGAGAACTAGAAGCGATTCCTCCCATTCCTCCGCTTGCTTGACTCTAAAAGTTCTTCAAGTCATGTAGGCTTAAAAGAGGAGCCTCCTCTAATTGGACCCAATATGTTGCATTTGTAGTTTGCAAATCTATCTCTTCAAGGTATATTGGTGAATGATCCAAACCTATCATTATCATGAGACATTGAAATGTGAATTTAAGTTTGACATTTAACTTTAAAGTTTAAACTTTAAATTCCAAATCAGATTATGAAACCTTCAAATTCAAGCTCTCACCTAGTATTTTCTTATTGTGAAGTTGTAGATTGTAATGGAAAAATACAAGGTCATTTAAGCACTTTTATGTCAATTGGTTGCGCTTCTTAGAATTCATTTTCTCAAACATGCTCCAGTTGCACTCACAACCTAAAGCACTGCATGTTTGGCTTAAGATTCGAATGGAAAATCGCTTCAAATATGGCATATCACTAAAAAAATTCCATCAAAGACTTAGCAAGTGGAAAGGGTTCGTGAGTAGACGTACTAAATGCTAAATAGTAAAAACTTGAAAAGACAGAAAAAATTAATAAAACATTTAACATACAAAAAAAGTTTAAACAAATTTAATGAACTGATAAAGCCTTCAAGCCTCAAAGGGTACCTGGCAACACCTTAGACCTTTCTCATATAACACTAGTATAGGAAAATAATTTAGGTGGTGCTCTATAATCCTATAGTTGGGAAAAGACACAACTTTGAAATTCTGGATCAGGGAAGCACCTTTCCATGCATGTCATAAGTCCTCTGTGAACCTCCCCATCCTCATTAAATTTTCTCTTATCATAAAAATACTATGGGTTTAAGAAGTAGCTAGCAACATGTAAGGGGGAATGCAATTTCCTATTCCAATGTGCATCAATAATGTCCCAAAGAGGCATATAATTTGCCTTCTCATCCCCATATCTTCTTTTGATGGACTCCTTTGTGAGATCCATCACCTCATAAATGTAACCCATAGTGGGTTTGTCACCGTCAACCATCCTAAGAGTTCAAGCTTTTAAATTTAAATTAATATGAAACATTGAAAATAAAAAGAATCTTGAAATGAAATTTAAAACATGAAAAAGTGAAAAGACTTGAAGCACCTTAAGTTCTACCAAGGGACTCCATCACAACAATAATCTCTTTGGCATCTTTCCAGAAACCATCATTAAACACAAGTGAAACAACTTCAATGCCTTCAAGGGTCTTGGAATGTTTAGATTCCATCCACATAGGTCCCAAGGACATCCTCTTTAGATTTATCTTTTACTCAACCAAAAATTGCAAAGATATGAAATATGTTGCAAATCTAGTCACTACAGGTCGAACAATTTCTTTACCTTTAGTGTATTTTCACATGGTGTTTAGGACAATAATGTGGTTGTATAGGTATTTGGTTATGGATTTTTCCTTCTCCACAACCTCATGTATCCAATGAAGCTTACCAATGTCCTCAAGCATTAAATCTATACAATGGGCAACACAATAGGTCCAAAAAATAGTGGGGTGCCTAATTTCAAAACGTCTACTAGCAGCCATATAAATAGTTGCATTGTCAGTGACAATTTGTAAAACATGTTCTTCTCCCACTTCTTGAATGACTTCCTCCATCATTTCAAAAATAAGTTGTGCAGTCTTAACCTTGTCTGAGGCATCCACTCATTTGAGAAACATTGTACCTACTAGACAAGATACAAGGAGATTTACTAAAGTTCTATTCCTTTGATCTGTCCATCCATCACTCATGATCAAGCACCCTGTTTCTACCCATGATGAACGAAACTAAGATAGCACAAGCATGGCATCTTCAACACCTTATAATAGCAAATTTGTCCTAATGCTCTCTAATGAAGGAGCTTCAAACCCTAGACCTACAACAACAACTGCATCAATCATAGCTTGCCAATAAGGACTTATGGCACAATGGAAAGGTATGTCAGAATAGTACCAAAAGTTAGCAATGGCCTTCCTTGCCCGACTATGGATAGTTTTTTTCCAACCAGTGGTATCCAAGGTAGGTTGGGAACCGAGTTTTGTGCGGGGAGAAAAAAAGGTGTTTATGTTTCCACCTCCAATGTTGAATGCACGAGGATTCATTTGGCCTTGAGTTTGACTTGGACTTGGAGGCATGTGTGGGAAACTTGGGAACTGCATTGAGGATTCAATAGAGGGAGATGACAATGGGGTAGTGGAAGAAAAATTGTCAACTGCAGGAGTTCCTATTTTTGTTTTTTGCTTTATTTTCTTTGCATTATGTTGACTCAACATATCAATGGCCAAGGTTGCTTGGTGTTTGACATTTTCATCAATGTTTTTGTAGAGACCTATATCATGGTCAGGTATTTGTGCAAGGTGGTACTTGAATCTATAAATGCCTCCACTACATTTGTTTTTGCAAAATTTAAAAAGGAGCTTAGGGTTTCCAAGAATCTTGTCACGATAAGCCCAAGCAAAGTCCTTCTCCCTCAACATTGTTGTTGTTTTGGACTTGTGTTTAAATTGCAGATTCTGTTAAGATTTGGAGTTGTGCCTTCTATTTAATTTGGAACCTGTAAAATACAATAAAAAATTAAAATTAAAAATGTCATATATACCTTCACAAAAAGAGGGTTGGTTTTAAAGGATATGAGGTTTTGTTAAGGATCAAAGAGGAGTCTGTCCAACAACATAAGCACATTTCGACCTAATATATCATTATGACCTTGAAACACAATTAGGTATATATGAGGCAATGCTACCTAAAGGAAATATTATCAACATATATTGCATTTTAATATTGAATTTGCAAGTTCGTTTAGCATAAGACAACTTAACCAATACATCAATAACATATTCTGGAAGAACAAAAATACCCAAAGTTGTGAATGCATGGTTAAAGCCTTTGAAGTTAGAAAGACATTGACCAAGGAAGGAATGCTTGATGACTTAGTCGATGGTTGGTATGAAACCATTTCTTAGTGCATTTTTAAAATCTATTTAAGCCCCATTTATAGGGTTGAAAAGTAATAACCAAAGGAATACGCCGAACATTCTATTACTGAACAGTGAAACTTGAAACTTACCATTGAAAACGACATTGAAACTTCGATATAGCAATATACCTATTATTTAAGCCAAGTGCCAATGTACCTAGATTGTTGAATAGTGAAGCGGCTAAGCCTAAAGGTAACACATGCTGAAGGTGACACATGATTTCCCAAGGGTCGATATGGAGTATGGATAGAGCACACATTGGCGACTACCCGATATGGAGTCTGGGCTTAGGCTCACCTTGGTGGTTCCCCAATATTGAGTTTGGCTTGTGTAATAGTGAGTAGTGATTGATTACTAAAGGTCTTAATGTATGAGTTTTCAGCTTGATAAATGAGAAATAAATTTTCGAATCACTGAAGTTTAGTTTTTAGCAATGTATCATACCTAAACTTGAAAAACTCATTCTCATCGAATCAAGACTGAAAATCGAATAAATTGGAATCAATCACAGGAATCTGCTTTAATCAGTAAGTCTCAAATGAAACTTGCATTGACCATGAGTTAAACTTGGTCAACATGAGTTAGACTCGCAAATATCTAGATCAGATCGTTTGGAGAGCAAGTAGATTCCAACTCATGATTAATTGTGATTGATCGGCGAGTCTTGTTTCACTGCTTGTAACTGAAATCTGAACTAAAAATAGGAGATCTTACAATTGAAACCAATTGTGAATCTTCTAAACTAAAATTGGCCCATCGACATCGTTTCTACTTGTGGCTGGGCATGTCAACAGAAGAGATTCATTTTAAATCAAGTCCATGGAGAAATTATTTTATGGAAGATGTTTCTTTTATGTTGAGGAAGACATAGTAATATTTTTTTTATTAAATTTGAATAACAATAGTATCTACTTTGTATCTCTCGTATCTCATTATTTTGATCTCCTGTAACTCATATTGAAAGTGGGGTAATAGTGTACATGTAGCATCAAGCTCCACTCCTTTTAATCCAAAGTTCTACATGCAAACCTTTGCGTCACTTGCACTGCACAACCTTTGCTGTAGAGTGTGGAGTTAACACCTACCTCTGCATGACAAAAGCTATACATACTTTTTGACTTGGTTTTTTCACCTTTTTTCCATTCTTTGTTTGGAGTCTGGGACAATAAGCTCCACATACCTTTTTTACATACCTCTATGTGAGTGTAACTTTGCATATTTTCTTTGCTTCAACCAATATCGAAAGAATTTGCGAGCTTCTTTCAAAGCATGAATACATGCTTCAATCATGGAAATTAGTAAAGTTTCTAAAGAAAAAAATAATGATGGAGTTATCCTTTTCCATTTCAAATATGTTAGGATTCTATTGAGAGTTTTTTAGAGATAATTATTAATTGGCCCTCTACTTTTCCCTTTTCCTTAATATAAACTGCATCTCTTATTACATTTCTAATCAAGATATTTACATCAAATACTGGATCAAAGGGCCAAGGGCTTTTCATAAATGCTTCCTTCTCCAGTAGAAGAATAAATGGTCAACATGTTAGCTTGGCTCCAATTTCTTCGGAATTAATAATTGTTTTGAACAATGAGTACTCTTGTTTGAATCTAGAACTATGTTCAAGCTTTGAAAATGGATTTTCCTCCAAATTGATCTTCGAAAGCTCCTTATCAAAGGCTTCTCTATATCTCCTCCACTAGAATGAATGGCTTGTATGTTGAAAAGTATAGCAGAGCTCCCTTCTAAAAATCCTGTTCATCCCATTGTCACCAAGAGCTCCTCCTTTTTCCCAAATTGGACCCAAAACAACATTGAGTACTTAATTATGATCCAACCTGAGAAATTTTGATTGACACTGCAACTCAAGAGCTATTAAATTTAATGTGCACTAATATGATTCATCATTCTTTCATTGAATAAGTATATTGTTTTTAAATTTGTCATTTGTGCTTGTAGTATGTGGTACTGACCTTGTTTCATTTGAAGGGCTTTTATTCTTGGACTATGACAATGCTAGTAAGATTTAGGCCTTTTGTAGTATTTGTACCCCATGATCATTTTTGCAAGATGTATGTCCTATGTGGAAAGAAATAAGCATTTAGTTATTACCTCCTAAACTAAAGCATTGTTTTGTTTATTAGGTGCCATGTAACGTCCTCTACAAATTGACGACGAATGGGACGTAATATCCTATCCATCCCTGTAGACTATAGTCCTCCATAAAGTGGAAAAAACCCCAAAATACCCATTGTTGGGCAATTTTTGCAGAAACTGGGCTTAAAAACCCCAAATTTGGGGTTTGGAGTAAGGTTTACTCGATCACTTAAGAATATGAAACCCCTCTGCAAAATCTATAAATAAAGAAGGAACAAATTTATTTTGGATTACCAAGTGTGGATTAATTCATTTGTTCTTGAGCATTAGGTCTGATAGTTTTTGACCCCTTCTATCTCTTGTCAATTTCGGTGGTGAAATATTCCACCCTAGTTGACATTCCCTTATTATCTCATTGTTTGAGCACAAGGGTCTCTGGCTGGTCATCGAATTCTGTTTGATATTGGTCTCTTGTCTTTTTCTAGGCACAAGATTTCTATTAAAGGTGAATGAATTTGGACGATAGTGCATGATATCTTAGTTCTATTTGGCATACAACTCTCTTGAAGGAAGCAACAAATTTTCTGAGTCCTTAATATCTTGTTCTAGGCAAAGCACTTACCTTAGGCAGTGGATTCGTTTATGGCACTTGGAGTAGAGAAACTCTTTGCTTTATTTAGTTTTTGCATGCACAGTTAAAAGGAGCACTTTCCTAGTTATTAATTCTCGGCCTTAGATAAGGAAGCATGTTTGCATATCTCATATCATATTCACTAGCGATAGACTTTAATTGTCTTATCTATCCATGCAAGGAAGGTGCATTAGGATCAGGAGTTAGGAAAGTTGAGACATTGTTGTACATGTTTCCAGATTCATTGTACCTTGTAGACTAAAGGAAAAGTGAATAGTAGTGTTCGAAATTTTTAGTTATTTCTTGTTTCAAAGAGTAATAAATAGTGATGTGATTTGAGTTTCAAATCTATGTACTTGCTATTACTTTCTGTAGTGGCATGAGCTTACCTGTTTAGAACAAGGGGTTTTTCTGCAATATCTAGCTTCCAAAGCTTCTTCAATGCAAACTAAATATCAAATCATGCCCTTGTACTCAATAATCTAAGGCATCACCCTAGAGAATTTCCAAAGTATACCAGTGAGCTTTGACATGCCAACTCCAACCCCATGTCACTATACAAGTGTTGACATCACTGCTACAAAAATTATTCTGAAGTGTTGCATCCTACACCAATTCCTAAGATGGATGCCCAAAGGGGTTGTAGAATGAGGCTCAACCTTCATTACCACATTTAAGAATTTTCAAAGGGATCGGCCCCTTTAAACCATACCAATTTATACACTTTCACAATTTGGCCATGTTCCTATCAATTTATATTCTGTATTGAAAATTCAGTCCTATTTTACATGTTTATTAAAT
The DNA here is from genome assembly GCA_000404065.3 of Pinus taeda. Taxonomy (NCBI): domain Eukaryota; kingdom Viridiplantae; phylum Streptophyta; class Pinopsida; order Pinales; family Pinaceae; genus Pinus; species Pinus taeda. The sequence goes on along the minus strand of APFE031585632.1, from coordinate 6,258 downwards.
TTATGAACAATTATAGGTCAGCTCCAGAAAAATGTCAAGAAATTTGTGGGTTAGGTTGGCATTTCTCCAAATACTATCACACATGTATATGTAATCACACATTTTCCTTTTTAGATCTTCATTGGTTGAACAAAAAGGTTCGATGCCTGTGTAATTTTGTCCCATACCTCTACATCAGCATTCATAGATAACAATATTCTTAATTCTTCATCTGTGTGCATAGTAAGGTCCCTTTTGGTTTCTATTTTTGATGGAGCAACCTCTTACAGTATACCTTTTACCACAGAGCTATTGTTGTTGGATAGAAATCTCTAGAGGTGTCTTACACTAGACATATATATGGCTATTGTATATCACAATAAGAAGAATTAACATATGAATATGTGAAAACCCTAAACTATGTGCATTCAATCCATTACTTTTCCTTTCATGGCATATTTCATTTTGCATAGTAGATGTGTTGTGGCACTTGAGTGTGTTCGCATAAAAAATTCTAAGGCCAATCCCGGATTCTCATGTGTCATGGAAATTCAACATATGCCTTGTTCACCTAAGAACTACTTGTAACTCATCTTAGGGTACTCATGTACAATCTCACTCATCCCACTTAACTTGTTATCAAGACAAGGCTCATCACATCCAACCTTGGTCTAAAACAATTAAGCAACATAATTTACATCTTCACATGCCATAGCACCTGACATGTCTTAGAATGCCTTGGAACTATGTGGAATGTGTTAACATCCCTTATATTCCTTGGCATGCTTTGACACTCCCTAGCACACCGTGGCACTTCCGGACATGCCTTGGTATTTTAGCATACCTTCACATTGCCTAGCATATAACCTTGTCGCTCCCTCCTTAACACACCTAGAACTCATTGAAACTCCCTCTCACACACTCTTATTTGTTAATTTAGATGCATTTTGAACTAGTGCTTCCTTATGTTTCCTTGACACCCCCTAACAGTCCCTAGCTCACCCTAGCACTTGACACATATTGGCCTACCTCCTTAACACTCTAGCATTCCTTGGCACTACGTAGTATACCTTGTCACTCTCTCCTTAGCACACCTAGACATCACTTACACTCTTGGTCACAAACTCTTATTCATTCATTTCCGTGCATTTTTACCTAGTTCTCCCTTGTGTTTCCCTAGCACTCCTTATCACTCCTTGACGCGTGTTGTTACACCTTAGCACCTATGACATTTTCGCATGTCACCCTAGCCTCTAGCATGCCTTAACACTACCTAGCATACCTTGTCAATTTGTCCTTATCACACCTAGAACTGACTGAAACTTCTAATCACAAACTATTATTTGTTCATTTCCATTCATTTTGACATAGTTCTCCCTTTTGTTTCCTTGGCACTCCCAGCTAACACTTCCTTACACACGTTGGTACATCTTGGCCGTATGTTTCCCTAGAACTCTAGCATTCCTTAGCATTGCCAAGCATTCCTTGTAACTCCCCCTTAACACACTTGGAACTCACTAAAACTCCATGCCACACACTCTTATGCCTTCATTTCCATGCATTATGACCTAGTGCTCCCTTGTGTTTCCCTAACACTCCCTAACACTCCTTGGCACACATTGGCACACCATGGCACTTGTCACATCTTAGTAGGATTTCCTAGCACTCTATCATCTATTGGCACTTCTTATCATATATTGTCACTCCCTCCTTAGCACACCTATAACTTGTTAACACTACCTATCACACACGCACATTTATTCATTTACATGTAATTGAAACAAGTCCTCCCTTGTGTTTCCTTGGCAATCCCTAGCATGTGCTAGCACCACATCCTAGAAACTAGCACACATTGGCATGTCTTGACATGCCTAACATTCCTTGGAACTTTATAACATGTGTTAGCACTTCTTGAAATTCCCTACACACCTTGGAACTCCCTAGTTTTCATGCCCTCATAGATAACCTTAATTTTTTTGTGACTTGGGAACCCAACCAAGTCATTGAAAAAATAGTGTCGTGCCTAGACCAAAGTCTCCCTTTGTCTCAAACTGCTTTTTCCATCCTCTTATCACAATTGTAGGCTTTCCTCCTACAAGTCCTAATATGAAATTCTCCTAACACACTTAGTCCATGGCACACCTAGAATTCACAGACACTCCCTGGCATAATCCCTTATTCATTCATTTCCATGCACTTTGACCTAGTTCTCCCTTATGATTCCCTAACACTCCCAAAAACTCCCTGACATGCGTTGACACTATCTGGCATATGTCAGCACGCCCTTTCATTCCTTGGCATGCCATGGCACTCCTTAATTATCATTCCCTCATAACTACCCTTATTTTCTTTTAGACTTAGGAACCCAATCAAGTCTTGCCTCGACTACAACAACTTTACCAAGTTACATTTACTACAACTAGACTATGCATTGTTCCCCTAATGGACTATAAATCATCTTAGGCTTCTCATGTCCAATATTAACTCATCCCACTTAACAAGTTACCAAGTCAAGGCTCACATCCAACAGTGCCAATAAAACAACTAATAAACATAGTTTACATCTTCACATGCCATAACATCTGGCACATATAACAATCCATTGGCACTACATGGCACACATTATCATCCCCTGCATTCCTTGGCATGATTTTCCAATCCCTAACAGACCCTACCACTCCCTAACATGCCCTAACACTCTAGCATGCCTTGGCACTACCTAGCATATACCCTTGTCACTCCCTCCTTAACACAATTGGAACTTGCTGACACTCCCTATCACGCACTCTTATCTATTCATTTCCATGCAATTTGAACTAGTTCTCCCTTGTGTTCTCATGGAAATCCCTGACACACATTGACACACCCTAGGACTTGGCACATCTTGGCATGTCACCCTGGCACTCTAGTATTCCTTGGAACTACCTAGCATACCTTGTCACTCCCTCCTTAACACAGCTAGAATTCACTGAGAATCCTTGTCACACACTCTTATTCATTCATTTCCATACATTTGAAACTAGTTCTCCCTCGTTTTTCCATAACACTCCATAACTCACCCTGGCATGCATTGACACACCTTAGCACCTAGCACATCTTGTCATGTTTCCCTAGCCTCCAGAATGCCTTAGCACTGCCTAACATACCTTGTCACTCCCTCCTTAGAACACCCTGAAATCACTGGCACTTCTTGTCACAAACTCTTAATCATTCATTTGAATGCATTATTTTCACCTAGTGCTCCCTTATGTTTCCCTAATGCTCCCTAACACTTCCTAGAACTATTTAGCACACCTTGGCACCTAGCACATACTGGCTGCATGTTGCTCTGGCAAGCTAGAATGACTTAGCGCTACTTAGCATACCATGTCACTCCCCTCTTACCACACCTAGAACTCATTGACACTCCCTATCACACACTCTTATTCATTCATTTCCATGCATTTTTAGCTAGTGCTCCCTTATGTTTCCCTAGCACTCACTAACACTCACCACACATTAGCACACCTAAATGCAATGAGTTTCACTAACAGCCAATCCAAAAACCCTTCCAAAGTCTAGCTAGTTACTTTTTCTTCAATAAGATATTAGGGTTAAGTTTATTGTGTAGTGTTTGGTGTGATAATATTACTAGGTGTTTTAACCGCATAGAGTAATTATGATCTTCCACATGTACACAAGGATAACTAAGAAGTGTTTCCCATAATCATGCAAGTGGAAATTCAACATGTACATTTGTGTAACCACAAAATATTTATCATATTTACACAATGAAAGGTGATAGGAAAATATTTACATTATATACGTGAATGTACTAAGATCAGGACCATTAGCATCATATCTACATATTTACCAGAAGACGAGGGTCATTACAACCTCTTAAAAATAGCCATAAGGCCTTCCTCTTTTGCAGCTCCTTGATCACAAGGGTTTAATTGAAAGACACATAGTTCATTTAAATATTTATAGGTTGAGGAAACCACTTCAAGCCCTTGAACTTAAAGATAATCAAATATTTGCAATTTGTTACAGTAATAAGTCCATTATGCACACTCCTCATCTTAGAGTTGGGTAGAGAGGGAGTATACTTGATTGATGCCAACCTTGTAAATGAAAAACTTTTCATACTCATTGGTTGGACACTCCACCAAAAGTCCAAGATACCCATAATATGTGCCATACACCCAGGGGCTTAGACTACACCTCCATAAAATGTACCTTCAACTTTAGATGTCCCAAAATAGTAATATCCTAACCCTAACCTATTTGTTATATTTTTGTAACTTTCTCCTTAACTAACATTTGTTTTTAACTATTTAATCCACTTACCAAATACTCTCTCTTGTTTTCACCCACCTAGTATACAAGAACACTTATGTTTTTAATACAACCAAGTTAAGAGGGCATGTTTCTTTCTTACACTTAAATGTTTTCAATATAGCCAAGTTAAGAGCATGTGTTTCATTTTCAAATTCCAAAAGTATAACATGTCTATCTCTATAAATTGACAAAAAAACCATTTCATAAAAAAGGTAAGCTTAAAATTAAATTAAAATTAGATTATTATTATTATGATAAATACACCAAATATGGAAAAATTGTTTTCAAACACAACCATAAAAAAAAAGTTAGTTTATCAAATACAACTACAAACTTATTAAGCCAGCCTAGATCCACCTTAACCTGGATCTAACAAGCACTGAGAGGTATCCAATCTCTCGATGTGAAAACCTATTTTTTGGCACTTGGTAGATCCAAGTTATGATGGATCTATGCTAGTTATATAATACTATATAATATCTATATTTGTACCTATGTTTCTCTTTCTATTCCCTCTCTCTATCTCACCCCCAAAAAATACACACTCTCTCTCCCTCCCTCTTCCTCTTCACCTCTCTCTCTTCCCTCTATCTCTCCTCTCTCCATCGCTTCCTTGTCACTTCCTCTCTCTCTCTACCTTTCTACCTCTATGTCTTTCTTCTTCCTTACCTCTCTATCCCCCTCTAATTTCATCTCTCTCTCCTCTCTCTTAGTCCTCTCAATCCCTTTCTCTCTCACCTCCGTCTGT
>APFE031585628.1:127000-151070 GCA_000404065.3 Pinus taeda | reverse complement strand
GTTAAGTCACCAAGGGAGGAGCCAAAGAAAAGTTCTTTTGGTTTGAATCCCAACAAAAAGCATTTTCCGAGTTTAGGCATTGCCTCTGCTCTGCACTAATGGTCACATTACTAGACCTACAACAACCATTTGAGATCGAGACTGATACCTTTGACTATGCTATTGGTGGAGTTCTTAGTCAGTATGGGCATCTAGTGGCATATCATAGTGAGACACTTTCAGACATAGTTTGGAAGTATCCCACCTATGACAAAGAGATGTATTCCATTGTTAATGCTTGCCGACAATGGAAGCATTACATTATGGGGAAGGAAACGATCATCCACACAGACCACCGACAATCGCCATCAAAAATGGTCCACACACCTACAACGATTACATTTGAACATTAAGTGCAAGAAAGGCAACACCAACAATGTTGCAGATTGCCTCAGCCGACCGCCGGTCATGGCACTGACCATTGTGTTCAAATCTTATGGGCACGAGACAACGGGGTGGCCGCATCTTTACAAGAGCGACCCATAATTCAATAACATATACCAGATGCTCCTAGAAGGCAAGAAAGTTTCAAATTGTCACCTCCAAGATGCACTATTATGCCACCTAAGCACCTCTGTGCTCCTTTAAGCGAGTGTTCCAAGATGATTTGGGAGGCACACTACAGTCGGGTCGCTGGACATTTCGAGGTAGAGAAAAAAGTGGCAGTGCTGTAGAAGTATTTTTATTGGACAAACCTTCAACTGGATGTTGGGAAGTACATTAGATCCTGGACTGCCTGCATCATTTCCAAACCAATCATCAAGAAGTAATGCCTATATAATTGTATGCCTAATCCTAGTCGACCTTGGGAATCCATCTCTTTGGGTTACATGTCGGGCCTTCCTTCTACTATGCATGGCAACGACTGTGCTTTCATGGTCGTCAACATATTCTCTAAGATGGCCATTCTAGCAGCCTGCAAGAAGAGTATCATAGAAGAAGCCGATATTAAGCTCTTCTTTGAATGAGTGTGTGTACATTTTGGATCCCCCAGTCCATTATCTCATATCGGGACAACAAGTTCCTAAGTACATTTTGTTCAAGTCTCTAGTCGATGTTGGATACCAAGCTCACTAAGTCCATGAATTTCCACCCCCAAACTGATGGCCAAAAAGAGGTCGTCAACAGGATGATTGTACACATTCTACACGTGTACAACTCAAAGCATCCACGCACATGGGATGAAATCCTCCCTTATGTCCAACATAACTACAGCATAGCTCTCCATAACTCAACTGGCCACAACCCCTTTCAGGTGGGATTGGGATTCCAACCACTATGTCCCATTAATGTGGCCATACCATTTGTAACTACTCAGGCAGATTCTACTCATGTTTAGTGTGAAGCTGACAGGGCTAACAGATTCATTGAGCACATTGAGCACATCCTCTAGTAGTTCCATGACATATTGGATAGAGCCAATGTTAAGCACAAGTAGCGACATGATCAACATCAGGTGCCACACAAGTTTCAGGTGGGCGACAAAGTTTCGCTACATTTGCAGAAGAAACACCTCATTGGGCCCCACTGCAAGCTTTGCTTGCTCCGATATGGGCCATAAACCATCACAAAGGATGTAGGGGACAATGTCTTCGAGCTCAATACTCCACCATTCCTTGGCCTGCACGCAGCATTAAATGTGGACCACCTTCGACCATACTTTCCACCATTCCTTGGCCTACACGCAATATTAAATGTGGACGCCTTCGACCATACTTTCCACCATAACTGGACACATTCGACATTGCAGCACAACTCACACCAACAGAGTTAAACCCAGATTGCATGGAACATGCCACGACTGATTGAATCATGGACATGTAGATCAAGAACACTTGCCAACATAGGATCCAACTATATCGAGTTGTCAAAGTGGGCCAACTGCTTCACTAGGGACCAGGTTCAACATTAACTTCCTCATCTCATTGAGGCTCTGCACACAATGGGGACCATTGCTTCCTAAGGAGGCAAGACTGATCCATGTGGATATTGGTGACCATCCACCTATTCCACCTAGACTTTTAGTCAGTTTCACCAGTTTCCTTGTTTATAGCAACATTTACTATTTTTAGAAGTTTTTCGGGTCCTGAAATTCTGAAGCATTTTTGACCCCCAAAACGACATTTTTTTTTGAGTTCCACAATAGTCCTTCCCTACTGCGACAAATCCTGTAGTACTTGGAGATATCTTTCCAACTAGGTATCGTACGTGCCAAATAGAGATAATATGACTAAGTTACGACCCCAAGAAGTTGGCTGCCCAACTAACCCAAATGGGGCCCACAAACGCTTGGGGTTCCATCTCCTAGGGTTAGGGTTTTGGTTGTTTAGGATTTTCCCTTGTTGTTTAATAATAAAAATACCCTTGAGCCTCATTGTAGCATAGTTCAGAGGCATGTAGCCACCACCTCTCTTCTCAAAGATGAGCTACCATCTCTCAAGCTAGTTTATTTCCATTTTTGTATGTAAGCATATTTCAGTTCTTTAATATTAATGAAATGGAGTTTTATTTTTGCTGCATCTTTGTATTTATGTGTATATCTATATTTTGTTGCATTCTTGGATAAGTCTGGATCATACATCTTTGACATTGTCTCAATAGACTTTATGACATGATGACTAATCCTAAAAGCACATAGTGGGAACCTTAACTAAAAATAAAACTCCTTGATCATGAAAACCATGATTCAAGCATTACAAAAATAATTTTATTTTTCTTCTTCACATCAATTACCTAAAATCATGATTACGCATGTCATTATGAAGACCGAACCTAGTTACACTTTTCAACACTCCCTCTTAACTAGGGAGGTATTCATAATACATAGAAGGTACTTGGACAATCTCAATTTGAAAAATTCTCATAAGAAGAGTTAGATTGGTAACCCATATGTATAACATCATATCAACCAGCATTGTCACATAACAAGGCCTTGACTAACAACTCTATCTCTCCACAAGATTAGAGCTCAATGTTGGAGAGACCAATGATGTATAGACACCCTCATCATTGTCTCTCTTAGAACATACCCTACCCAAGTTCTTAGAGTGCATTCCACCAGGACTCTTCTTATCTTGGATTCCTAGTCCTCAAAGAATAGCAGTCCTCTGCAACTACTCTTATCTTGGATTCCCTAAATCATCCTCAAAGAGTATCAGAAGTCAGATGTTTAACTAATTCTCCATTCTATCTTCCCAAGTGAAGACAAGAATGATGTGTCTATATCTCCCTCTCAATCTGGGGAGGTGTTGTGGTATTCAACAACCCCCCATTTAGTAATAATAGTAGTTAACGTTACATTAACTAAATGGGGACCCTTCAAATTTTTTATTCAAAAGCAAAACTTAGCATTTAGTCATTTCTTTTATTTTTTGAATAAAGCAAAAAATAACAATTAAGTCCTTTTTGGGAACTACTAAAAACCCACTAAAGGAACTTTCTAAAAAACCTCCAAAATCAAGCAAAGTGTTTAAAAGAAAGGCTCCATAGTTTGAATTATCATAAAATCCGACAAAAATGGAAGTCCTTAAACTTTTTTAGGCTTAAGTCTCGCATCGCATAACACGACCCATAAAGAGTTCTCTCTTAAATACGATATAGCAAGGTTTGCGAGTTGCGAAATCGCGATGGCGCTTTGGCTTTTATCACATCGCATTTCAGGTATTCAAGCAAACACTTTGCACTTACCATAAGTCGGTATTGCGAAATGCGATTTGCGCCCAGATCCACACCGTAGAGTATTAAAAGCAAATATTTCGAGTCCGTCAAGTCCATTGCCTAAGATGAGCTTAGTAAGTAACCATACGTAAAACAACTCATGGAAAGCTCACATCTCGCATCTTGCAGACACACAGTAGGAAGTAAGAATGTTAAAAGGTACACCTTGCGATATTACGATATGTGATATTGCTTCGCAAACTGCACAATCACTATCATCGCAGTATAATGGCTCGCTAACCTAAAATATTTCATCCTGTTTTTCGACGCAAACATTTATGAGCAATAAAGATAAGGGATAACAATAATTAATGGGCATTAGTGGGAAATAACTGCATTTATGTGTGAAAATCCATTTAGCCTGATACGATATCTTGTTACGTGCGTTCAAATAACGCTTCTTTTACCACCTTTACAAGCTATCCACATTATTTCATTTTTACGTTCATCTTTGAGTGTCCGATAGCTTTTTCTCTTCAGTTCAGAAAAAACCCACAGAGTGGAGCGTTGAGAAGAATGGGGAAGAAAGGCAAGGCTATATCCTTGAGAAGACAAAGATGACTCCCCTGTTCATAGACACCACATGCAGCAAAGAGGGAGGAACCGCTACATGGGAGACTATGTACAACATACTAAAGGAGGAACACCCGAGGATTTTGGAAACAAATGTTATAGTTGATAGCCGAGAGTCCTCAGACGGTTCCATGCTAGAGACATATTGCTCATTTTTGCACCGCATAGCTGCTTGGCCGAAGAGAATCCCTTATACCGATATGGTAAAATGGGTTATCGATGAAGCATATATTTCAGACAGACAATTCAGGACGAGAAGCCAAGGGACCATCAGATCTTTTACCTCGGACAATTTACGACTTATGTACCACCTGCTAGAGCCATAATTCATCTACAACAGGAAATTTGTAGAAAAGTTTGTTAGAGAGAACAACGACCCAGCAGATTTCACTCATGCTTGGTTGAATAATGAAAAGAATCAAGAAAGACAAAAATGGTATGTACACTACTGCATCTATTTGTCCCCCCTCATAGTTTTGCTGCGGCTATGTTATGTCCACTGTTTGGTAGACCTAATAGTACTGAGTTCTCCCCGGATTAGTTATTGTTAATAGAAGTAGTCGTTAATGTAACTATCATGAATTGGGCCCAAATCTTGTCAAATAATTTAGCAAAAATAATTATCGAGTATAGAAGGAGAAGAAGCATTGCTTCGAGGGTTTACCTTCCATTTTTTATGAGCGCCTATGTTATGGACGCTATTTGCTTTAGTTCAAAGTTCCCCATCATGGGATTGAAATGGACTGTTCAGAATCCACTTCCCATTCACGTGTACCACAAGGTCATGTGGGAATCCAATTTTCAACCACATTTTTTCAAGATTTTCCATGGACTTATGCTCCCTATTTAGAAGCGGTTGTATAATCGAGACGCCCCCAGATTTTCCCAAGAAGCTAAAGTTGACATCCTCCTTTACATATATCAGAGTTTTTGGCAGCATCACCTCCCCCCACATCCTCCCATACTATGTTCCAGATAAATTGATGGCTAGGGAAATAGCCTATCAGATATGTAGTGAGGGAGGAATGATCTATACATTGAAAGAGTCAAAGAAGGCCATTTGGCCTGCATTCCCTGTACAGTGTGGAGCATTTGCACTACACAACCTGGGACACGCATTAAAAGAAGCAAAGAACATTCTATCTCTGCAATTACCCACATTCCTTGGACGACAGTATGACCCATTTGGAATAGTCAAGAATTTCACCACCATGGTGAAAATAAAAGTATTCACCAATGAGGAGTATGCTTTTGACTATATACTTTTGTAGAAAAACACCTTTTCAGAGGTGAAAAACATGGCCCAACTACTTTTTGACCATGAAGATCTGGAAGAGTTTTACAGTTACAGAGAAAGAAGGCTCGCAATGGTCCCATTGGACCAATTGTTATTGAACCAATAAGGGAGCCTACCCCTGGCGTGACTATAAAAGGTGACTCCAAATAAAACTCCAAATTTGATTCTGGAGCAGAGTCTCAAGAAAAATCTATCGAGGAATCGTGACATTCATCACAGAACGACAAAAACAGGAGCATCGAGGATACAACCCAATCTACACAGAAGATAGTTGAACAAGCTTTAGCCAGCAAGCAGGTTGAAATCCCTACTACCTCTGCATAAACAATAAAACCCACAGTAATTGATTTAGAGGAAGAGAAAGATAATTTTAATAAAAAATCTTAATATAGAGGAACAGGTGCCAGAGCTACAAATACTACAACACAAGACAACTTTGGAAATTACAGTGGAAGAAACTGCAAATGAATAAGAAGTAGAGCATACCCCTGTTACCCCCACCTTCGAGATAGTTCTAAAAATTAAAGCAATAACCCCTTTGGATGTATTCTATAGCCCAGAGCATAAGTCCATGGTGAAAAGGCAAAGAAAGAAAAGAAAATTGGACTCTATAGCTGTTACTACCCCCGAAAATGAACTAATGGATGTTCTATGGAAGGATTCGCCAGTTGATCCCTTCGCTAACTTAATTAGACTCGCGCAGTTTGCAGGCGCTTATGCTACAATGACCATAGACAAAGCAAGAAAAGTCCAAATGTTGCTTAGAGAAAAGGAAAATAAAATAACGTTGCTCGAGCAATAGTTACAGCAATTTAAATCCGACCAACAGGCAGAGATACAGTTGGCTAAGCTTCAACAGGAATTTGAAAATATACAAATAGAACATCGAATCAGCATAGTCGAGAAGGAAGCATAAGTGCAGGCAATAATTGATCTTCATAAAGACGATCCAAAAATTTATCAATTTATCACTGAAGCACTCGCACTTAATTCCTAGTTGACACATCAGAAAGAATTACTGTGCCAGAAGATTTCAAACTGGAAATATTATTACGAAACAAGTGATAAAATGACAAGTCAAGTCGTAGAAATGCAACTTGAATATGATGAGATCTTTAAAAAGGTCTCTGATCACATCGCCTGGCAAAATACAGAGGAGGGGAGAAAATCTGACTTGCCCAAACTAGAAGAATCACATAAGGAAATTTTGTTTGCAAGCTGGGATTCTTGGCTAAAAGAAGCAGAAAAGGAAACAACAGATGCATCGACAACAACAAACATTATCATAGAAAATATAAATGAGAATTTGCATGGTGCCAATCTAGTAGCAGAGTCCATTCCAGGGCTCCTTCTAGATGCAAAATATCTCGAACAACAATGGAAACAGGCAGCAGAAGACAAAGCGGAAGTGATAAGGCAAACAACTAGGCTAGACTGGGAGGCATATTGGCAACATTTGGTCAAGCCTCATAGTCAATGGATGACCCTATGATGCCTAACCACCTCTGCCGAGAAAATGGTGCCAACACTAACTGATGCCGTATTCGATGGACAGTTGAAAATTGAAGTCGGTCGGCCTACACAGCTGAAGCCTATGGTGGATATCTACGATTTGAAGGATCGAATGCAGTATAGTTAGTCACCCCGTTTACTTTAATTTTGATTTTATTTTTGCATAAATTGAGGGAGGTCGTTTAAACCTCCTCAACTATTTTTTAATAATCTATTTTTAGCATTATAGTTTTAGTATTTAAACCCCTCCAATGCATTTAGAGAGGAGTCTAGAAATTTTATCAGAAACATTCTTCATAACATGCACTTTTGTCCCTTTGAGGAAGTTCTGGTGGAATTAATGGAACATGATTTATTTTCTACTTGATTTAACATCTTCTACTGAAATTGCACTTTTGTACTCTTAGATGATGTTGGGTGACTTGAAATTAGATCAATTTTGTTGGAGCATATGAGTAGGACATATTATAAATGCTACTTTTATCTCTTATTTCTTTTTACTTATGGGTCAAGCTATAACTTATATTCAAGTTGTTTATGTATGAAAGTTTTAATTGTTGATTGCTATTATTGCACTTTTGTATGATGCTGATCTATAGTTTATGCTGAGTAAATGAATGATTTTTATGTGATATATCTCTCACAATCATTTCGGCTAACTTTTTACACGAAATGATTATTGTTAAATGGATTCACTTCTCATGGCAATTGAATAATATTTATTATCAATTGCTTTCAGACATTATAGTAGATCGCATATATCACGTTACTCTTGAGATAATTATAGTTAGATAATGTTTTAGATTAGGATAAATTGCACATGATTGTTAGTTTAAATTAGATTAGTTTTAGGATAAGCATTATTCCAAATCTCAAACATCACCCCATTTGCACAATCATAAAGATAGATTGGGAAATTGGTCCCATCATCCCTAGTCGGAGCCACTATTCCAAACGAAAAAGGAGTTGTCAACCAAGGTTCAGACTGGGTGGTTATCCCCCATTGTTAAGGCAACGATTTTCGAGCCTTCAACATTTTTGGCGCTAGAAGGAGGGCCTGACCGTGAATGGCAAGTAAATCTAAATCTAGAGGCCATTCTAAGAGTACAACTCCTTCACCATCACCTTCAAATTCTCATTCGCATTCTAAATCTCCCAATCCCAAGTGAGAAGTTGCAAAGAAAAATACATAACCCACTGTTGAAATCCTAAACAAGCCAGACAGTTCTTCTTCCGAACCCCCTGAAGTACAATCTTTGATTCATAAATTGCAGGGGACTTCAATATCTCAAGAAGAATCTGAGTTATCCCAAGGCAGTGTCACTTCTCAATTTACCCCATATCAACGACAAACTAGAGCACAAAGTGAAAAACTTGGAATCCCACCATTTGAATTCCCTCTACCAAGTCATAAGAAAGCTAAGGAAACACCATCAGAATCTCACAACGAGGTTCTTTCATCATCTACGTCCATTCCATCTATAGCATCACAAGGTCACACATCCGCCTCCCAACTCCATATCGTGATTCACACAGGTACATGAGCTACACCTTCCTCTACCCAATCACTTTCAACCATTGCTACACCCTCTTCTGCTCACATCCAAACGATGGCACAAAATCCTCCCAGACCATGGACCAACCCGGGAGATGTTAGAATGGCTGGACCTTTATCCCAATTGCCAACACATCCAGAGAAATGGTTACCTAAATTCAATCCTGATAATGGTCTGCTAGCTGAAGAACATATAAATAATTGCATGTTGTCCATTAATTTGAATGGAGTAACAGAAGAAGACGCAGTTCTAAGATTATTCCCATATACTCTACGAGTAGCAAGATCATGGTACTTTTCGTTACCATCAGGCTCTATTAATAGCTGGGATGATTTTCAACAACAATTTTTAACTAAATTTGGAGATGATAGATCTACAACAACTCTGATCAATGATCTCTCCAATTTGAAAGCCGAACCTAAAGAACCCATTAAGGACTTCAAATCTCACTTCAATAAGTTATTAATTAAGATACCTACGACATCCAAGCCTAGTGATGAGGTCCAAAATGAATGGTACATTTCTGCTCTACCTTCAAACGCAACCATCTTCACTGATAGAGCTGCCAAACCAACGTTAGCAGAAAATATGAAAGAGGCAATAGCTGTGGAAAAATGCATTAGAAGAAATAAAATCTAAGAAATTAATCTTTAGAGATGACTCTAGGAATAAACCACCAAAGGATCCTTTTGATCTGGAAGGATTACAGAAAGTCCTCAAGACCATGTCTAACGAAATGGTTGACATAAAATAACAAGTAGCAGAAACTTCCTCCAAAAAACCTTTTAGACCATTTAAAAGGAATTCCCCAACTAATCCTAAACCTCCAAATGCTATATCAAACGCTGAACCAGATGGAGATGAGGAAGAGGTTTCAAATGAAGAACAAGCAGACAATCAAGAAGTAGCGAAATTACAAGGGATGTGGGATTTTATCCTTCCCAACGAGGAAAATCAAGAAGCACTGCCTGTTGCTACTAGAAGTAAAAACTAGCTTGACCCACCCCAATCAAATTCAAAATAGAAAACTTCAATGCCACCTACCAGAGATAAAGTCGTAGTAAACAAATCTTCACCGAAATCCACTCAAACAAACCCTACCCAATTGGATTCTTCACCTTCATCTAAAGCTTTGATAGTTTCTGACGAAATGGAATACAATATTATTGATGATATGAAGAAAACTAGGGCAAACATCACCTTTCATGAGCTTAGTAAAATAAAACATCAGCAAAAGCTACTTCTAAAAGAACTTAAAGCCCTACCCACTACATTGCTTCCTGCCGTAGTAATATCACGGGCTGCTTAAGAAATGGGAAGACCCCTGAAACTTCTTCAAGAAAAAATGATCCAACCAACATTGCTCTAATAGGTAGAAGATCTAAATCCCATACTCCGCCATTTCTCCTTACTTTTGAAGTCTTTAATAAGAACTTACACAATTGTTTAGTTGATTATGGTGCTTCATCTAACATTTTGCTTAGAACAGTCTGCGCTAAGTTAAATGTTCAGCCTTAAAAATCGGCAATGCGAATAGTACAATTAGATTGGTCTCAAGTCAAAGTTGTTGGGGAACTTAATCAAGTAATCGTTAGACTTTCATCAAACCCAAAAGTTTGTCAAATCATTGATATACTTGTAGCTGATATTCCTGAATTCTATGGCTTAATCCTTAGTAGGGACTGGTAAGAAAAACTTCATGGTTAATTCGTAACTAACTGGTCTCACATGTGGCTTCCCTATAACGGCAAGCCAAATCAAATAAGGGTTGACCGAGAGAAACATCAAAAGTATATAGTAACATAACTGGAAGGAGAAAATGAGTCAGTAGCATATAGCAACAATATAATCAGAAACTATTTTGTTGAGTCATTCCTAGGGAATTTCAATGCTCGTACTTCACCTTTCTTAGAACAATTTGTTGTATCTCAAATAAAAAATTATTCCCAAACAAACACTTCTAAATGTGTGAATTTTGTAGATAAACCTGTAAATAAATCTTTATTTTGGAAATTATTTTTTGATGGATCTCGATCCAATGATGGAGAAGGGGAAGGATGCATATTAGTTAGCCCAGAGGGAGAAAAGACTATGTTAGCATGCAGACTTGAATTTGATTGCACAAACAACGCTATTGAATATGAAGTGTTGGTTTGACAAGGTTTGTACACAGCAATTGGTCTTAGTATCAAATACCTCCAAGTGTTTGGAGATTATGAAATTGTCATTAGGTAAGTAAGAAATATTATACATTGTTTGTTGGAACATTTGAAACACTATCAATCATTAGACCAAGACCTGAACTCACATTTTTACAGTGTTTAATATTTCCCCTATTCCAAGACTCCAAAATGCTAGTGCTGATCTCCTAACTAATGTGGCTTCCAAGCTTATTCCACCAGAAGATTACAACCCAGATTGATTTTCCATTGAATTAATTTTTAGGCCTTCTATTCCTGATAATATCACCAACTGGAGTGTCTTTAATAACGATCCAGATATCGTAAGATTCCTTAGTTCAGAAGGCTCTTATGATGACCAAACAGTTGATGAAGACTAGCATGATGACCAACTGAAACAAGAAACCACCAACAATTCTATACCAAAATCTGTAGTTAAGTTGGAAGATTTATAAGACCTCAAATATAGATTTAAACGATCTACTAATTCAAAACTTCAGAGTTCAACTTTTTTGGTATGAATTGATTAATCTTGGAATTGACACAAAACCACAAAACATTAATCTAGGTCTTGAACTTACATCAGAAGAGAAATTAGCTTTTATACATTTGTTGAAACAATATAAGAATGTCTTTGCTTGGAATTATGATGATCTTAAAACCTACAACACTTCTATTATTCAACATACTATTCCCTTGACTTCTGATGAAAACCTGTTCAACAAAAATTGAGGAAAATTCATCCTAGTTTGGAATGCCAGATTAAGTCTGAGTTAAATAAATTGCTGAAAGCCAACATTATTTTTCCTGTTAGACATTCCAGGTCGGTCTCCAATCTTTTCCCAGTAAAAAAGAAGAATAGTTATATTCAGATTTGTACCAACTTTCGCAATCTCAACAAAGCTTGCCAAAAGGACAATTTTCCATTGCCTCCTATGGAACAGATATTGCAATCAGTTGCAAGCTCATAACTAATGTCCTTTCTAGATGGCTTCTCAAGTTACAATCAAGTCTTAGTCCATCTAGACGATCAATTGAAAACTACATTCTGAACAAAATGGGGCACTTATGCCTATCAAAAGATGCCATTTGGACTAATCAATGTTGCTACCACTTTCCAAAGAGCCATGGACATTACCTTCAAAGGTTTAGTAAATAGGTCAGTGGTAATCTACTTAGATGATATAAATATGTATTCCAGAAAAGGTAGTAATCAACTAAGACATCTTAAACAAATATTTGAACGTTGTCAAAGGTATGGAGTTTCTCTTAACCCCAAGAAGTCTTTTTTCGCTTTAAGTGACGGAAAGCTCCTTGGATTTATTGTGTCCAAAGCAGGAATTCATATTGACCCAAACAAAATTAGAGAAATTTCTGAAATACCTTACCCCATAACAAGAAATCAATCCAATCTTTCCTTGGTCAAATAAATTTTGTCAAACGATTTGTCCCTAACTTCTCAAGAATTGTATTACCCCTTCAAGCCATGATATAGAAAAATTCTCCATTTAAATGGGGTCATTTGGAACATGAAGCTTTTAGCTTGATAAAACAAGCAATCATAAACGCCCCATCTTTAACAACGCCAAATTTTTCCAATCATTTCATTTTGTACACTTTTGCTTCCGAGAAATCATACACAACTATATTGACACAAGTAAATCAAGAAAAAACTGAAGCCCCAATCTCTTTCTTTAGCTCAGATTTATAGGGAGCTGAATTGAACTACTCAGATGTTGAAAAACAAGCTTACGCTGTTTTCAAATCAATAAAACACTTCAGACCTTTTCTTCTCAAAACCCACACCAAGGTGATAGTACCATTCCCAGCAGTAAGAAAAGTTCTAATACAAAGGGATGTGGGTGAAAAGAGAGCAAATTGGGTTACAAATTTGCAAGAATATGACATTGAAATCAGCCCAGCAAACATTGTAAAAGGTCAAGGTTTTTGCAGGATGTTGGCAGGAGCATCAAATATATTATAATTATAGCATTCAGGTGACAAGATACAAGTCTATGAGGTAAGCCTTAACGACACTGAATCAAGATATGCTGATATTATATTCTATTTAAAAAATGGATATGCCCCTCCATAGTTGAATTACACAAAGAAAAGAGCCTTGAGACTGAAAGCTATACAATATCAAATAGTCAATGATGTGCTGTTTAGAATGAATTATGATTATGTTTTGTTTAGATGTCTTGAAAAAATCTGAAGCAGAGAAAGTATCACAGGAAATTCGCGATGGACCATTCGGCAGGCACTTTGGAGGAGATTCTACAACACATTAAATCTTGCGTGCTGGCTATTACTAGCCAACTCTATTCAAAGTTGCACACAGTTATGTAAGGAAATGTAAGAGTTGTCAGAAAACTGCTGGAAGATAGAAGAAACCAACATTACCATTACAACCAGTCAACATTGATCAACCACTCGAACAATGAGGATTGGACATAATAGGTGAGATAATTCCTCTTTCTTCTAAGCAGTATAAATATATCCTTACAGCCACCAATTATTTCACCAAATAGGTAGTAGAAATTCCACTCAAGGTAGCCAACTTCGAGAACATTATTGAATTTATAGATCAATTTATCATCACCAGGTTTGGCTTACCTTCTGCCTTAATGTTTGATAATGCATCTTATTTTCCGGGCAATGCTATGACAAAGTTTTCTCTTAAAAGAGGATTTAAACTTAAATATTTTGCTACTTATTATCCACAAGGAAATGGAATGGGTTAGACGAATCCACAAATAAAATCCTTATCAGGATTATTAAATGAACTATTGATCAAAGTCAACAGAACTAGCATAAATCTTTAGTGTTTTCTCTATGGGTAGATCAAATAACTCAGAAAACCTCCATTGGCACTTCTCCTTTTAATCTGGTTTATGGGAAGGAATTTGTCTTACCAACAAACGTAGCTATTCCCTCATTTTCCTTAGTTCAATTCATCGAAGAAACCCCTTCCTCATCTATGTAGGTTAAACAATTACAAATTCTTAAGCTTGAAGAGGAAAGGGAAAAAGCCAGGACCACGCATGCACATCATCAATAGTTAGTCAAAGCCTCTTTTGATTCAAATTCTGTACCTTCAAAAAATTTCCAACTGGGAGACTTAGTATTAAAATGGGATAAAGCCCATGAAGAGAAAGGCAAGAATACCGAGTTCCAATGAATGTGGCTTGGCCCATTCCCAATTGTCGAGTTAATAGGCCCATCAACTTTTTTGTTACAAGATTTAGCAGGTAAGAGAGAATCTCTACTTGTTAATGGGCAGGTCCTAAAGAAATACTTTCCACAGAAGATGATCTCTTCTATTCACTGTAAATTATAATCTTTAGTTAATTTCTTTTGAAAAAATAATACAAGTTTGAAACATTTGCTTTTGGTTTTATAAAGAATAAGTTTCTCTTCTTAATTTTGACTTTTCGCTTGTATAAGTAAATATTTTTATGAAAGTAATCTTCACATATGAAATGTATAGTTAAGTTTGATTGCTTTTAAATTAACTCTCTTCCTGCTTAAATTATCTGATTTTGATGAAAGTTAACTTCAAAAGAGAAACTACTCCTTTATATCAGTCTAGAAAAGTATCTATACAAAGCAAAGTTTCTCTCCAAGAAGGCATCTCTAAAAAACTCTACAACTGTCGTCTAGAACCTCTTAAGTGGCCAATGATCCTCCCCACTTAGTCAGTTTTCATTTTTAGAGTGTAATTTTAAAACATACCTAAAGTTAAGGGATAAGAGGTCTCATCAAGAGCCGACTTATCATGATCATACGATTATAAATGAACTGACATTACCAAAACTACATACCAAAATAGGGTAATGGCTTTTGATTATAATAATCAAAAGACAAGGGGTCTCATCACGAGCTAGCTTGTTCAGTTAAGTTATGAATCAAGTGAATGGCATTGCCAATATTGATCATCAAACCAAGACATTGTCCTTTAGGAAATACAAATGAAAAGTTGAAGCAACAAATGAATTACTCGAGGAAATAAAGAAAGCAATAAGTATACTTACGAACTTATCTTTAAAATTGCATTCTGATTTAAGTGGAATACTAGGTCATTGTTGGTTAAAATGTAACCCCGTCGAGGCTATGAATGCCTGTTCGAAGCAGAGGCTCTACCTACAACAACGAAGTAAACCAAAAACTAATCTGGGGAGAGACTCATGGCTTTATCTTTAAAAAACCAAGTAAAGACTCATGTAGAAAATGTTACTTTTTATAAGAAAAGAATAGTCAAAAGAATGGTAGTTAGGCAGATGATTGTTTTATTAGAAAAGAAATAATTCTTACCTTATATTCCATATAATCTGCTTTATTTTCAAAACTATCTTTATTTTGAGTTTTGGAAATCTCAAAAAACTCTTAGAGATAAATGGTTCTTCCAAGAGAATTGCCAATTGTTGTGGTATTCAACAACCCCCTATTTAGTAATAATAGTAGTTAATGTTACATTAACTAAATGGGGACCCTTTAAAATTTTTATTCAAAAAACAAAACTTAGCATTTAGTCATTTCTTTTATTTTTTGAATAAAGCAAAAAAATAACAATCAAGACCTTTCCTGGGAACTACTAAAAACCCACTAAAGGAACTTTCTAAAAAACCTCCAAAATCAAGCAAAGCGTTTAAAATAAAGGCTCCATGGTCTGCATTATCATAAAATCTGACAAAAAACGGAAGTCCTTAAACTTTTTTAGGCTTAAGTCTCACATCGCATAACACAATCTATAAAGAGTTCTCTCTTAAATACAATATAGCAAGGTTTGCGAGTTACGGAATTGCGATGGCGCTTTGGCTTTTATCGCATCTCATTTCGGGTATTCAAGCAAACACTTTGCACTTACCATAAGCCGATATTGCGATATGAGATTTGCGCTTGGACCCACACCGTAGAGTATTAAAAGCAAATATTTCGAGTCTGTGAAGTCCATTGCCTAAGATGAGCCTAGTAAGTAACCATACGTAAAACAACTAATGGACAACTCGCATCTTACATCTCGCAGACACACAATAGGAGGTAAGAATGCTAAAAGGCACACCTTGCTATAATGTGATTTGCGATATTGCTTCGCAAATCACACAATAGCTATCATCGTCGTATAATGGCTTGCTACCCTAAAAACTTTCATCCCGTTTTTTGACGTAAACATTTATGAGCAATAAAGCTAAGGGATAACAAATCATTAGTGGGCATTAGTGGGAAATAACTGCATTTATGTGTGAAAAGCCATTTAGCCTGATACGATACCTTGTTATGTGTGTTCAAATAATGCTTCTTTTACCACCTTTACAAGCTATGCACATTATTTCATTTTTACGTTCATCTTTGAGTGTTTGATAGCTTTTGTTCTTCATTTCAGGAAAAACCTGCAGAGCAGAGCGTTGAGAAGAATGGGGAAGAAAGGCAAGTTTATAACCTCTTAGAAGACAGAGATGACTCCCCTATTCACAGACACCACATGCAGTAGAGAGGGAGGAACCCTCTACATGGGAGACTATGTACAACATACTTGAGGAGGAACAACCGTGGAATATCGAAACAAATGTTACAGTTGATGGCTGAGATTCCTCAGACGCTTCCATGTTAGAGATGGCTTGCTCGTTTTTGCACCGCATAGTTGCTCGATCGAAGATAATCCCTTATATCGATATGGTAAAATGGGTTATCTATGAAGCAGATATTTCAGACAAACAATTCAGGACGAGAAGCCAAGGGGCCATCAAATCTTTTACCCCGGACAATATATGGCTTATGTACCACCTACCAGAGCCATAGGTCATCTACAATAGGCAATTCGTAGAAAATTTTGTTAAAGAGAACAACGACCCAGCGGATTGCACCCGTGCCTGGTACAATAATGAAGAGAGGATCAAGAAAGACAAAAATGGTATGTACACTACTGCATCTATTTGTCCCCCTTATAGTTTTGTTGCGGCTATGTTATGTCGACTGTTTGTTAGACCTGATAATACCAAATTCTCCTCGGATTGGTTGCCATTAATAGAAGCAGTCGTTAACACAACTATCATGAATTGGGCCCAAATATTGTCAGATAATTTAGCAAAAACAATTATCAAGTATAGAAGGGGAAGAAGCATTGCTTCGAGGGTTTACCCTCCATTTTTTATGAGCACCTATGTTATGGATGCTATTTGTTTTAGTTCAAAGTTCCCTATCATGGGATGGAAATGGACTGTTCAGAATCCACTTCCCATTCACGTGTACCACAAGGTCATGTGAGAATCCAATTTTCAACCACATTTTTTCAAGATTTGCCATGGAGTTATGCCCCTATTTATAAGTGGCTGTATAATCAAGACGCCCCTAGATTTTCCCAAGAAGTTGAAGTTGACATCCTCCCAGTGGCCAGATGGTTCGAGGATGAGACATTTACATATATCATAGTTTTTGGTAGCATCACCTCCCCCCACATCCTCCCATACTATGTTCCAGATAAATTGATGGCTAGGGAAATAACCTATCAGACATGTAGTGATGGAGGAATGAGCCATACATTGAAAGACTCAAAGAAAGCCATTTGGCCTGCATTCCCTGTACAGTGTGGAACATTTGCTTTACACAACCTGGGACATGCGTTAAAAGAATTAGAGAACATGTTATCTCTGCAATTACCCAAATTCCCTGGACGACAGTATGACCCGTTTGGAACAGTCAATAATTTCACCATCATGGTGAAAATAAAAGTATTCACCAATGAGGAGGATGCTTTTGATGATATATTTTTGCAGAAAAACACCTTTTCAGAGGTGAAACACATGTTCCAACTACTTTTTGACCATGAAGATCTGGAAAAGTTTACAGTTACAGAGAAAGAAGGCTCACAATGGTCCTATTGGAAAATTTTTAATTGAACCAATAAGGGAGCCTACTCCCAACGTGACCATAGAAGGCAACTCCAAAGAAAACTACAAATTTGATTCTGGAGCAGAGTCTCAAGAAAAATCTATCGGGAATCACAACATTCGTCATAGAACGGAACAAGCGGGAGCATCGAGGATACAACCCAATCTACACAGAAGATAGTTGAACAAGCTTTAGCTAACAAGTAGGTTGAAATCCCTACTGCCTCTGCACAACCAATAAAACCCACGGTAATTGATTTAGAGGAAGAGTGGGATAATTTTAATAAAAGTATTAATATAGAGGAACATGCGCTAGATCTACAAATGCTACAACACAAGATAACTCTGGAAATTACAGTGGAAGAAACTGCAAATGAACCAGAAGTAGAGCATACCCTTGTTACCCCCACCTTCGAGATAATTTTGAAAATTGAAGAAACACCTCCTCTAGATGTGTTCTATAGCCCACAGCATAAGTCCGTGGTGAAAAGGCAAAGAAAGAAATGAAAATTGGACGCTATAGCTATTACTACCCCCAAAAATGAACTAATGGATGTTCTATGGAACAATTCGCCAGTTGATCCATCCACCAACTTAACTAGACTCTTGCAGTTTGTAGGTGCTTTTTCTACAACGACCATAGACAAAATAACATAAGTCCAAATGTTGCTTAAAGAAAAGGAAACTAAAGTAACGTCGCTCGAGCAACAGTTACAGCAAGTCAAATCCGACCTGCAGGCAGAGATACAGTTGGCCAAGCTTCAACAGGAATTTGAAAATATGCAAATAGAACATCAAATCAACTTAGCCGAGAAGGAAGCACAGGTGCAGGAAGTAACTGATCTTCATAAATATGATCTAAAAATTGATCAATTTATCATCGAAGCACTCACACTTAATTCCCAGTTGACACATTAGAAAGAATTACTGTGCCAGAAAATTTCACACTGGAAATCTTATTGCGAAACAAGTGATAAACTGACAAGTCAAGTCATAGAAATGCGACTTGAATATGATTAGATCTTTAAAAGGTCTCTGATCACATCGCTTGGAAAAATATAGAGGAGGGGAGAAAAGCTGACTTGCCCAAATTAGAAGAATCACATAAGAAAATTCTATTTGCAAGCTGTGATTCTTGGCTAAAAGAAGCAGAAAAACCAAAAACG
Organism: Pinus taeda; assembly: GCA_000404065.3. NCBI lineage: Eukaryota > Viridiplantae > Streptophyta > Pinopsida > Pinales > Pinaceae > Pinus > Pinus taeda. The sequence goes on along the minus strand of APFE031585628.1, from coordinate 132,143 downwards.
GACGCATCGGCAGCAATAAACATTATCATAGAAACTATAAATGAGAATTTGCATGGTGCCAATCTAGTAGCAGAGTCCATTCCAGGGTTCCTTCTAGATGCAAAACATCTTGAACAATAATGGAAACAGGCAGCAGAAGACAAAGCGAAAGTGATAAGGCAAACGATCCGGCTAGACTGGGAGGCATATTGGCAACATTTGGTCAAGCCTCACAACCAATGGATGACCCTGCGATGCCTAACCACCTCTGTTGAGAAAATGACACCAACACTAACCAATGTTGTATTCGATGGATAGTTGAAAACTGAAGTCGACTGGCCTACACAACTGAAGCCTATGGTGGATATATGTGATCTGAAGGATCGAATGCAACATTAGTCACCTTGTTTACTTTAATTTTGATTTTATTTTTGCATAAATTGAGGGAGGTTGTTTTAACCTCCTTAACTATTTTTGTAATAATCTATTTTTAGCATTATAGTTTTAGTATTTAAACCCCTCTCATGCATTTAGAGAGGGGTCCAGAAATTTTATTAGAAACATTCTCCAGAACATGCACTTTTATCCCTTTGAGGAAGTTCTGGTGGAATTAGTTGAACATGATTTATTTTCTACTTGATTTAACATTTTCTACTGAAATTGCACTTCTATACTGTTAGATGATGTTGGGTGACTTGAAAGTAGATCAATATTGCTGGAGCATATGAATAGGACGTATTATAAATGGTACTTTTATTTCTTAATTCTTTTTACTTATGGGTCAAGCAATAACTTATCTTCAAGTTGTTTATGTATGAAAATTTGAATTGTTGATTGCCATTATTGCACTTTTGTATGATGATGATCTATAGTTTATGTTGAGTACATGAATGATTTTTATGCGATATATCTCTCACAATCGTTTAAGCTAACTTTTTATACAAAATGATTTTGTTAAATGGATTCACTTCTCATGGCAATTGAATAATCTTTATCATCAATTGATTTCAGACATTATAGTAGATCGCATATATCACGTTACTCCCGGGATAGTTACAGTTACATAATGTTTTAGATTAGGGTAAACAACACATGATTTTTAGTTTAAATTAGATTAGTTTTAGGATAAGCATTATTCAAAATCTCAGACATCACCCCATTTGAACAATCATAAAAATAGATTGGGAAACTGGTCCCATCATCCCCAGTCGGAGCCACTACTCCAAACATAAAAGGAGCTGTCAACCAAGGTCTAGATCGGGTGGTTATCCCCCATTGTTGAGGCAACGATTTTTGAGCCTTCAACCGGAGGACATACCCATTTCTTTAAATAGGAATGTACCCAGGATCCCTCTTAACTAGGGACTTAACCAAGCTCCCTCTTGACCAGGGACTTTCTTTCAACAGCTCTTTAGGTGGAGATCATGGGACAACTAGTTGTTTGTAGAGCTCCTTCCTTTGATGTCATGAATTTCTATGCAGTCTAAATATTTTGGGACTTCTTCATAGGGCGCAAACCATCCATCACTTTCATCCATGAGTCATGTTATAGTTCCTTTCATCGGAAAGTGATCCATTAGTCCATATCTGGCCTTCTTTCATGCCATGCTTCCTTCTTCATGCCATGTTTCCTAAAGGATATTTCATCCTGCTATATGGTCACCAATGTTGGAAGACATCCACAACTCTTCCCTTAGCAGCCCTGCATAAGCCCATCTAGATATTATTCAAAAATAAGAAACGAATCATTTAATCGAAATTATCTTTGTGATAGTATTTCATCATGACATCCTCTAGTTTGAAAAAAGGCCGAGCAATCTCAATAGAGAAGATGGCTGGAAGATTAGTAGTTCCTCGGTCCCAACACTCTCTTCCTAGTCGTTTTCTTCCCTTCCTCCCCTCCCTCGTTTTTTGGCTTGTTCGTGTCCTTTTTTTTTTTTCTTCAATTTAATCATATGTTAATTTTAACAATTAAGATAAATAATTAATTATACTATTTTCTTTCCAACACTTGACTTAGTCTATCATTATATTTTTGTTATTATACTAACTATTATCTTTATATATATAACTATATTATATAATAATATATATATAATATATAATTTCATAAAATAGTAAAGACTTTAGCTAAATTCATCTAAACAATTAAATTAGTTATATAGATACCTCTGTTTAATGTAACAATTAATTAAAATATGAATATTTAAAAATCCTATTTTTTCTAACACTTGACTTATTCTAATAATATTTTTATTGGATTGGTTAATACTTTTATAACTAACTATCTCTTAATACTTTTAAAATTAATTTATTATTTATTTATATATATTTAAAACCCCTAGGATAATTATTTGTCCCTTTGACTTTTAGTTTAATAATAATATAACTAACTAGCTATGAAATTAACTTATTTTTATACCCTTGGTCCGTCTAACTGTCCCCTAGTCATATATAGCTGTTGCCTGGTCTAGGATTATAGCCGTTGGAGGTTATGCTGGGACTATTTAACATGCAATGTTGGATTTGATTCTTCAACTTGTCCTGACGATGAACCACACTGGTTGGTTCAAAATGCGTTGACAAATGAAATATCATGTGATTTACGTCGAAACATCTCTCATAAATTTGATATGGATCACAGAAGCCTCAATTGAACAATCTTCTAGTTTGCATCAACATCCTGCATATATATTGACACATCTCCAAAATATATATACTATCAAGGGTCTCTTTCTTTTTCAGACTTCATCAAAGTCTTCATATATTTCATGGAGAATCCTAGTCAAATCTTTCAGTCCTTTGATGTTGGTTTCCTTCTTCATAGTTGCATCTTCCACAATTTCTTCCCTTATTTCTTCACACATTTTTCTTCCCAGGAAATTTAAATAAGTGTTCCTCCAATTATTGTCAACTACCTCATATTTCATATGAGGACATATTATGTTGATTTCACCTAGTCAATGTTCGACCCATGCCTTCTTGCAACTTTGCAAAGGAGGATATCCTGACTTTTGATCATGCTCTTGTGATAAAGCATTTATCCATGTTACCTGCAACTAAATGACATGAATTTATTTTACCAAATACAAGCATACATACCCCATTTTCTATTATGTCATCTTAGACTATTTCTAGCAGCTTCCTTGATTGAAAGATATTCAATACCTTGATCTGCTTTACTTCTTTTGACATCATACCATCATCCCATGAATTCCCATAAGTTAGAATTCTTGATGAAACCCTTGCTTCCTTTTAAATGGTGCATCTTCCAATGAAGATTCCAATAGTGGATTTTGCATATCCTCATCCAACAAATGTTTCCTTTTGACTGATGTATGATGAGATTTGTACTATATGACTTTTTCCTATTTCCCATAAGTTCCACTTATGTTTCTAATGAGGTTGCCAAGAGTTATATCCTACTATAGGTGACTTCCATAGACTTCTATCTTCCATGCTTCTCTATGATGATTTCACGAGCTCTTGCTTTCAATTCTTTTATGATGCCATGATGCATCCATCATGCTTTCTTAGTGACTCATGATATCCACATATTACAACGGAAGAACTTGAAACATAAACTTGAAAAGAACTAGGCGAGGAAGACTATCTCAATCGTAGTAGAGATCTTTTAATTTCTCTTTCTTGGATTTATTCCTTTCAGCTTCCTCCACTTCTTTGGTGATATGGGATTCTTATCTACTTATTTTTATATTATCCTTCTTGAGCTTAGGACACTCTCTCTTGAAGTGCCCATATCCTTGACATCCATAACATTGGATCTGAGACATATTGCTCTTCTTCTTTTTCTGAGGACCAAACTTGCCAAATATCCCTTTGCTTATTGACATGACAATAAATGTTTGACCCTACTCATTCGATCCCATATCAATTTTTGCCTTCAACTTGTTTTCTTGACTCTTTCATAGTGACCATAAATTATTGAATGGGATATCTTTCTTCTATTCATGAGCCTTTGATACAAGGTTTTCTTGTTCATCAGTTAGAGCATTTAAAACAATGGTAATCATTTCTTTATTGGATATCATCTCTCCTAGATATTGAAGTTGATTCCTTATTAGAGATGCTTTTGTGAGACATGTAGATATCCCTTCATCCTTTGATGCTTTCAATTTGCATAGATCAGATCTTAGTGATATTATTTTTCTTGTCGTGATTTCAAAGAATAATTTTGCTAGCCTATCATATATCCCTTTTGATGTATCCAACTCTATTATATATGGGCCCAAAGGAATCCTTGATGGATTCTATAAGGATCCTTTGAGCCCTTAGATCCTTTTTCATATATTTAGATAATGCTTTCCCTTCAGATAGTTTGGATACGTTTCCATTGACATGATCAATAACTTCATTTTACTTGAGGACTAAGTTTATCCTTGTTTTCCACGCAAGGAAGTTCGTTGACCCAACCAACTTGATGATCTCATTGCAAAATGAAGTCATTTTAATAAATTTAATTTATAGGAATAAAGATACTTGTCAAGTGAATATGAACTCTTCAACTTGATCCCTTTGTTGATTATGATTGATGACTTCTTTATGATGTCTCCATGCTTCTTGGATGCTCTTCTTCAAGGACAAGGATTTTCTTTTGTGATGAAATCATTTTCTTCAAAAATAAGGAGATTGCCTTTATATCTTTAATGATGACAATTAACTTTATCTAGCTACCGTTGGATGATTAGTGTTTAGTCAATTTATTGTTATCTAAATTGCTAGTATTAATTGTCAACCCGGGGCTCGTAAGATGATGAAGTGAGGGTGTACTATATGTACTTAAGTAACTTCCTTAGAGCTTTTGTTGTTTTTAGGGGGGTTGTTTGTGAGTGACTTATCTTCCTAAAATGGAATGATGATTATAGACAAATGAGTGCAAGTGTGTGAAAGTGATTTCTATATGAGTGAAAGTGTGTATGATGGTGATTTCTAATTGTTTGCTGAACTTGTAAAGGAAAAGACTTGAAAAGAATGAATAAATCAAAATGACTTGAGGGTAAATTGCTTGAAAGTAAATGACCACAATCTAATGGCATTAGTCTCTATCTATACTGCTGCAAATAAAAGAAATAAGAAAATCACTTCAAGGATTGATATTAATGATAATCTCCTTCTAACGCTCCGTTTCTACTGCGTATTTGCA